>JAASFL010000181.1:0-30360 GCA_023333735.1 Globisporangium takayamanum
GCTCGCGGTGATCATCTGTGTGCGAGAGCGCCATTGCAGTGTACGTTGGTACAGCGGTGCGATGGAACGCGACGATGTACTGCGGCCAGCCAGTCATGAAGCTCGTGATGCACTCGAAGAGCGACGCGTCGGTCAAGACGCCCATGAAAGCGTCAGACGAGTTTGCGAGCTCCATTGTATTCCAACACTGGCAATGGTTCTGCAGCGACAGCTCGCGTTCAGATTCGAGCGACTTGAGAAGTGATGACAGCATGATGCGAGCGATGACGGCAGTCGGAGTCTCTCTTCCCACACACTTGTGGGCCATGACACCTACTTTGCTCAGCACGATCGTGGGTGAAGATCGAGCGCGAACATATCCACTCCTCTTGGAATCGCACACGCTCCCGATGGAGGCTGAAGTGGCACACGCTCCTCGTGCCACGTGGCTTCGAGTGACACTTTGAAGTGACGCACGCGTGCGCCTGTCTACGTGTCCGCTCGTGATGTTGCTGGATGTTGCAAGGTGCTCCACATGCTCGCACTCCAGGACGCAAGACGCAAGGACCTCGATCGATCGAGTGCTTCTACATCATGGCAACTTGCTTACTGGCTTACTCGCGTACTGGTACACTACTACTACTACTTGATACTTCTTTGCTGACCTCTCTTCGATGGCACGCCTGGTGGTAAATAATAAATACGCACAGTGTGCTCTGGCTTGGTCTTGGTCTTGGTCTTGGGGTCGCTTGACTGGGATCGCTTACGCTGCGACCGCAGCGCACGCTTTCGCACCCGTGGATGACCCGCACTCGGACGCAGCAGTCGACTGGCGCGGCGGCGGCGGTGGCACTGCCATCACGCGCTTCGACGAACGGCGCCGCAGAATGCGGTTGATCGTGTGCTTGATGCAGTTCTGACGACGAGGCGGCGCCGTGGCGCTGTCGCGACTCGCGCTTGCAGCTGCAGTGGCGTCGAGACCATCGCCCATGTGCTGCTGCTTGGCGAGGATCTCGTTCGGGTACGACGACGCCATGCGGCGGAACACCGTCGACAGCTGCGGCTGCGGCGCTTGGAGTGGCTGGCGCAGCACGGGCGGGTGCAGGAACGCGTGGCGCACGACTGTGTCCATCGTGAACCGCCGTGCTGGGTCGACCTCGAGCATGCCTGCGAGCAAGTCGATCGCAGTCGACGGGAGCTCACGCGTGAGGCCCCAGCGGTCGATCAGTGTGCGCACGCCTTGGGCGGCAATGAGCCGGAAGCGCGCATCGGATGTCGCCGAGCACTCGACTGGCGGCGCACCAATGAGCATGATGAACAGCATCACGCCGAGCGACCAGACGTCGGCCTTGGTCGGGTCGTACTGCACGCCTGCGAGCACCTCTGGTGCCATGTAGAACAGCTTCCCGACTGTCTCTTTCGACGCAGTCGTGGCGCTCGCAGCGAGTCCGAGGTCGCACACTTGACAGACGTCGTCCTTCGTCACGAGCACGTTCTCGAGCGAGAGGTCGCGGTGCGCGTACCCACTCTCGTGCACAAACTGCACGCCATGGGCGATCTGCTGCATGTACTTGCGCGCCGTCGCAGTCGGGAGCTTGCCGTCCGGCGTCGCAGCCACGAGCTCATACAGCTCGCCGCGCTCGCAGTAGTCAAACACGAGGTACAGGTAGCCGTCAAACTCAATCTCTTCGCGCAAGCGCAAGACGTTTGCGTGTCCAGCGCCGTTGTTGCGCGTCTGCAAGTGACGGTACAGCGCGCGCTCGAGCGCAACGTTCTCGCGCACTTTCTTGTCGGTCGCAAGCGTGCGCTGTGCAGCAGCAGCGCTCAAGAGCACGCGCTTGACGGCGACGAGGTCGCCAGTCGGTGTGTGCGTGCACAGGAGCACGTCGCCAAAGAGCGCAGCTGCGAGGCGCTTCTGGATCACGTACGCTTCGAGGCGCGACGCAGTCATGCCGGTTGTTGTAGTAGGTGCTGCTACAGTCGCAGTAGTAGCGCTTGTAATGCTACGCGACTGTGTCGTCGTGGTCGTCGGGATGTGGGTGTCGGTGTCGGTGCTCGTCGTCTCGAGGAGCGTCGGCTGTGTTTGTTGTTGTTGCTGCTGCTGCTTCTTTGCAGTGAACTTGCGGAGCAAGTGGACAGCAAGCGAGAAGAAGATCGGGTCCTTCGTCGTGCCGAGATGAGAGCCGCGCGCGAGAGCGTGGCGTCGGGCAGGCGCGATCGAGCGTGTGTCTGCTGCTGTGGTGGCGAGTTCGGGAATGGCCGCTCACGAGCTGCTCGTCGAGCTCGTGGCTTGATTGTGAGTCTCGAGCTTCTTTGGTAGCTGTTGGCCCGTCTGACGGGCATTTCGCATACTCGTCGTCGTGATGTCGTGAACTTTGCCACCTTGATTATCGCACTATGCAACATTACTATGTTTGCATAGTGCGAGTATAGTGAACGCAAGGTTAAAAGCAGACACCCAACTTGCTCGAGCATGAGCATGCTCGAGCAAGTTGAGCTCGACGTGGTTCGTCGGTTGGTCTCGCTGGCGTGCTGGCGGCCAGCACCACCACCTCAACTGCTGCCTCCTCGCTCACTCGCATTCATTTCTAGCATTCCTAGCATTGCGTCGCGCTGCCTCATGTCGTGCCGTGTCGTGTTTGGGTGGTGAAACTCGCTGCTACCATCTGTCATCTGCACACGTGGCTGCTCTGCTTGCTGCTGCTGCTTGCGCTGGTTGACGTGGTGCTCTTGGTGCTCATGGTGCTCATGGTGCTCTTGCTCATTGCTCGCGCCTGACCTGACGTCTGCGAAAAACGCATACAGTACGCGAGTGTAGCGCTGCAAAGCGGTGATCGCGATAGATAGAGCAAGCGATAGCGAGCAAGGAGCGCACGCACATGGCTCCACCACACGCACCATCGAAAGTATCTTAGCACAGGCAGCAGTCTCTCTTTTCTCTCGAAAAGCGCGCTGTTCTCGCAGAATGCGGCGCGAGTTCGCGAGAAGCAATGAGCATGATGCTCGTGCGTCTTGCGTCTCGATTTGAGTGGCCGCGGCGCGCGCTCACACACATGGCCAATGCAACAAGCTCAAATCATAGCGAACTCATGGCCAACTCACACACACTCACCCGCGCTGGGTTGCTGGAATAATTCGAGCCTGTGCGGTCCTGACTTGCTGCAAGTACTCGTACGTGTTAGTTCGTTGCTGTATGCGGTACGCGGTGCCCCCTTCCTGGCTCGCTCGCTTGCTCCAAACAAGAAAGCAGACGCCGCCGCCGATCTTGAAGGAGCGCGCGGGCTCTAGCTCTTAGCAGTAGCTTCACCATGCTCGAGCTGTCTGTGCTCATCATCAGTACTCATTCTGTGAGTGAAGAGAGCACAGCAGCAGCAGCGACCTCGACCTAAGACCGCAATACGAAGAACGTTCTAAGCAGCGCAATCGTCGCAATCGTCGTCCATTCGCCTACGTGTCTCGCGCGCACGTCAACCATTGTGTGTCGCTTGTGTCGCACAGCAAGGGCAACAGCAGCAGCACACCGGAGCAGCACACCGCGACGACGCCGCTGTCAACCTATCCAGCAGTCCTTTCACGCTCTTCAAGCCCTTTCAAGCTGCTCAAGCTCTTCAAGCACTTGACAGCAACTTGTCTCGCTAGTGCTTGCGCATGCATTCTGACTGACAGTCTTTGCGGTGAGTGGGTGGCACAGGTGGCGCATGGCATGGCTGGTTGGTTGGTCGCGAGCGTTTTGTCTTAGTCGAAGACGCATCCGTCGTTAGTGAATCTGCATGCATGCGTTGGAGCGCGCGCGTCATCGAGATCAAGTGCATGAAGCGCACTGCGATCCGCGACCGAGCGAGCGCTCACGACGCACACACACACGTCTCACGGTCTCTCACTTCTCACTTCTCTTACTCTTCAGCTAGACAAGTCAATGTGAGCTCAAATGCGAGCAAGCATGCCCATGTTGAGCGCTTTGCGAGCACTGCGAGCGTCGAGCATCGGTAATAGAGACGAGGAGATCGATCGATCGATCGATCCATGAGAGCTTGTTGCTCAAGTTGAAGCTATCCGTGCAAGAATGTATCCACGTGCAAAGCCAGTTGGTGATACTCAATGTAGACAGACATAGGACGCACCGTCTTGAGTCGCTCTCGCCTTGAGGCAAGACAATCTTTCTCCCTGGCCAAAAAGATTAGACACAACCAACACTCATCCTAACAGTCAATCCAACGGCATTCCAACCGATACTCAATGTAGACACTTCATTTGCACTCGTCCGCTGATTGCAAGAATAGCCACACAAGTATCGATTATTATCAAAATGCTTTTTACGCTGACAGCGTATTTACGTCTTATCAAAAGACGCCAGTAGTTGCTTTGCTTGTTTGGCTCGTTTGGCTCCAGCCAGTCATTTCCAGTTGCTCGCACACGAAGCGCCGCGCCATCGACAGCTGCGACTGCAAGTGGTGTCCTACGCAACGACGACCTGTGCGCTCTTCGACATCCATTCGCGAACGCATCTCCGCCGAGCTATCCCAGCCATTTCAGCCACATCGACAGCAGCAGCAGCAGCAGAGCAGATCGGCCGTCCAGAGGAAGTGATCGACGGCTGCACCACTTGACTCGATCTACTTCGACTTGTGCCAGCGAGTCTGTGTGATGCCTTCATGTGCAACCAAGTGCCTGTATGTGCATGTGTGTACGTATGTGCGTGGCGTGACGCTTGCAATGGAGTGAGTTCCAGTGATGTCCTAATCTTTTGATTTGGAATTACCGTCCGAGTCTCACCCAGAAGGGGGGACGCTTATGAGGACACAAATGGCTGTTTGCTGAGGAACTCGGATCGACTGAATGCATTGCCTGCATTGACTGTGTGTGTGTCTACACGTGTGTCTTCGTGTGCGAATCGACGTGATGAATAGCTCGATATTCTGACACCTCTTGTATGAGTGCGGAGACAAGCGGCGGCACCGCGTGTCGTCGTGTAATCCGCGCGTTGAGCAGAATCATGCTAAATCTTCTGATCCCTTCGCACTGTGTGTGTGCCTGTGTGTTGAGCATCTGTATGGCCGTGAGTGTTATGTGAGTGTGTCTGTGTGGTCTGGGGAGCTCTATGAGGAGACAACCAATCTATCTAATAACTTTCGTTCTTCCGAGATCAATTGTGCGGAGCCAAACCCATTCTGAGACCTCCCCACCACCTTCATCCTAGCGTCAAGGCACGAGTAGCTAGCTTGAACGTCATGTCAAATGCACTGTCTTGAGCCACATAATGAACACTTGTATCGTTCGCATCGTTGCAGTCCTCGCCATGCGCTCTGTCATCTCGCTCGGCTTATAGTCTTGTGCGACCAAAACTCTCTCTCGCCCTTGCACGCAAAGCAGGCGCTATGAGCTCAATAAACGACTTGCATCACTGCTGTCGTGACGCCAACTTGAGCTCTGTCCTGGCGCTGTCGTCACGCACTCCCGTGCTTGTCAAGCGAGCGAGCGACTTGATCGTAGAGTCGATCGTCATGTGTCGCTCGCTGGAGCTCTCACAACATCGAAACACGTAGGAATCAGGATCAACGCAGCTAGAACACACACTCCATGAGCAACTGGAACTCTCAGTCGTGTTCGCAATGCAGAGCGAGCGAGCCTTGCGGCGCTCTTGCTTCGAGGTTGACGTCGAGGTTGACGTCGAGGTGGTGACGCCATTCGTGAAAATCGAGAAATTACTCGAAATATCATGCTGCAAATCCTCATTTTTGACAATTCAAGACAATCGAGAACAGCAGCGAAGAGAAGACGAGCATGACGAGCGAGCGCCGCGCGAGTGCTGCATCTGCATCTGCTGCAGACGCGATGGAGTCGCGCTTCGAGGTGCTCGAAGAAGAGACGCACTACCCAGCGTCGCACCCGCAGTCCGCTACTGCAAAGCAAGCGCAAGAAGACGAAGCACAGGCAGCAGCAGAGACAGAGGAGGACGAGTCGCTCGAAGCCAAGTTGGAGAAGCTCCTGCTCAGCGACGACGACAAGAGCGTGAAGAACGCGTCTCGCGCGAAAGAGCTTGGGAACGAGTGCGTGTGCTTGTGCATTGGTGTTAGTGCCATCAGCTGTGTGTATGGATCGCTTCTCTGCTATTGAGACCTGACAGACCGATGGACGGACATGCTGTGGGAATGGCTCGATAGAGTCTTTGCACAGGGCAAGTACTTGGACGCGATCGACTGCTACACCACAGCGCTCAAGCTCTGTCCAGCAGAACAAGACTACGCGTACAACAGAGTACGTCATGCGACCACCACATACTGGTGGTGTGTGCGATTGCAGTGCACACGCACGTGTCTCACTGACTCGCTTCCTTGCTCCGTGTCGCTAGGCAGTGTACTTTAGCAACCGCGCTGCGTGTCTGATCCGCTTGGTACGTCCACTGCTCTCTACTCGCTCTCTTTCTCTTGTCTGGATGATAGGTCGACTGACACCCGGTTCATATCGCTCTGCTGCTGCTGCTGGTGTCTCTAGGGCCGTCCAGAGGAAGCGATCGACGACTGCACGCAGGCGATTGAGCTCTCGCCCAAGTACGTCAAGGTACAGTCACCCAATCTCCCACTTGCTACCATACAGCCTGCTCTCTCGAACCATCTCTGATTGACTCCATAGCACTCGTACTGACATGTTCGGTATGTTGGACGGCTGCGCAGGCACTTGTCCGTCGCGCGGAGGCGTACGAGAAGCTCGACAAGCTAGAAGACGCACTGCGAGGTACGCGTCCTTTTGCTATTGAGTCGCTCTGGTATTGTGCATCTAACGCCTCTGGGTTGTAGACTACGACGCTGTGCTGCAGATCGATCCGAGCATTCGGTCGGTCGTGACAGCCCATGCGCGCGTGAAGACCGTCGTGGAGGAGCGGCAGGAGAAGATGAAAGCCGAGATGCTCGACAAGCTCAAGGGCTTTGGGAACACGATCCTCGGCAAGTTTGGGCTGAGTACCGACAACTTCCAGATGGTCCAGGACCCAAACACAGGTTCGTACAACATCAACTTTACGCAGACGCCAGGCGCTGCGGCGCGCAAGTAAGGACACCCAAGTGGCCAGGAGTGACAGACAGACAGCGCCAGCTAGGACACAGTGCGAGGCAAACAGGCAGGACGTGGTCTGTATGAGTATGTGTATGTGTATTGTTGTTGTTGTATGAGATGAGAGACCTGACCTAGAGCGCGTCGTGTGGGGGCGTGTCTTAGAACTCGAGGTCCTTGAGCTCACCCCACTTGGAGATGTAGAGACACGAGCGCGGCGAGATGATGTTGCCTTCCTGGCACTGGTTGAACACCTGCAGCGACGCCAGATTCAAGAGTCCCTGTCAGTCCATTGCCCATCTGTCTCCTGTATACACTCTATCACTTAGCAGACGCACCGGACAGACGCCGCACGGTGTCTCGGACAGAAAGTTGAACGTCGAGATCTCCTGCGAGACCTTGTACTTGATCTCGTGGCTCGCCTAGACACGTAGAGGTGGTGACGGTCAGGAAGACGGACTGAGCAACGAGGACTAGGAGTGGCAAAACGGACGTACCCCTGGCGCGAGCCGCACAGCGCGCACTTCTTCGACGCGTCCGTCGTACATGAGCGTCTGGATGATCGACCGGATCTCCTCGGGACCGAGCGCGACTTTCGAGATCCCGGACGCGTGCACTTTGTCTGTGATTGCATTCAGTGTGCTCATGCCCTAGTGCATCAAACCCAAGAGCCCAAGAGTCCGTCAGTCAGTCAGTCAGTCCGAGGGGTTGTAATGAAGGGTGCCTGCCACACTCGAGCAGTACGTGAACGCACCGATGCCTTGATCACTTCGTACACAAACGTGCTGAGCGTGTCAATAAATACGTGATCGAACTCCTGCTCGTTGTACCATGGTCCGCCAGTGATCTCCGCCGACGGCACTAGCGACAGCAGCAAGAGACGCACGCACGTAGCTCGTGATTAGACCAATGACCCAACATATAAAACCCAAATGCACCAGCCATGGGTGGAATGGGTTTGAACGACAGACAGCCAGATAGACCGACGCACCGAGGTCAAAGAGCATGTAGAGCTTCTTGTTCTTGCTGCTGATCGACTTGACCGACTTCACGAGCCGACGCGTCTCGAGCAACCGCAGAGTCTTTGTCACGATCTGCTGCGGAATGTTCGTCTGCGTTTTGATGTCGCGCGTCCAGACGCCTTTGTTGCCGGCGCGCTCGATCTCCTGGAGCACAAGGCGCTGCTCCAGTCTACAGACCATGACGATGAGTGTGCGTATTGCGTCAGTATGTGAGTGAGTGCCTTACAATGCCAGCAGTAATGTACATGCAAGACAGTCGAGCATGGACCACCAGAACTACAGCAACAGCCACTCGTGACAACGTACGTGAGTCCGCGGATCCGCTCAGCTTCTTCTGCGCCAATCACGCCGTACGAGAGCACGTTGCCTTTCTGGAAGATCTTGATCTTGCCCTGTGCATGTGCATGTGTACGTGTCAGTTTGCGTCGATTGCATGCTGTATCGATCGCAGGACTGTGGACGCACCTCGCTCATGAGCGTGTTGAGCACACTTGGGAGCTTTTCATACTCGCCGTGGCCTTCGCTCTGAAAGTACTCGCGCACTTCCGCGTCGGTCACGGGCTCGCGGTAGTTGCGCAGCAGTGCGAGGAACTTGTGCATGAGCGCTTGCTGCGCCGGCGCACTGCCACTGCCACTTGCGGTCGTCGCCATCGCGCCTCCCACGCGCTTCGTGAGGTGCTGATGTTGGTTATTGCGAATGGCTCTGGCCAAGCAGTCGATAAACCTCTTGAAACTTATTGCAGCTCGATGCATCGGGTTCGAGAGGTTATGCGGTCACTTCGCTCGCACCAGTCAAAAGCAGCACCTGTTCGCAGCAGCAGCAACGACGAGCTCCAAGCGACAGAGTTCCGAGTCCGCGAGCAGCAGCAGCAGCGTGTGCCATGAAGTTTGCGTACGAGGTGCGTCTGTGTGTGTCTCTCTCTGTGTTTATAACAGCACTTGTCTCTCTTGGTGCGGCTCAATAGCTCTCACACACACGTCTCTCTTAACGCTTGCACACGTGCAGTTCCAGCACCTCTGCGGTACAGTGTACACACAGGGCAATGTGCTCTTCACGCCGGATGGCAACAGCGTGCTCAGTCCTGTCGGCAACCGCATCACCAAGTTTGACCTCATCAAGTGCGTACTACTTGCTTGACGCTTGATCTATCTGTTTGCATGCAGTCGCTCGCCGCCACTGCTAACACTCGAGCGTCTCTCTGCTCACACCCACTACAGCCACACGTCCAAGACGTTTGCGTTCGAGAGCCGCAAGAACGTCGACCGCATCGCAGTCTCGCATGACTCGCGCTTGCTCATTGCAGTCGACGTCGACGGCCGGTGCTTGCTCGTGAACTTGCGCAAAGGCGTCGTACTCTACCGCTTCCACTTCAAGAAGCCCGTGCGCGCGATGGCGTTCAGTCCGGACGACAAGCACATTGCGGTCTCGCACGGAAACAAAGTCCAAGTGTGGCACACGCCAGCGCTCCGGCGTGAGTTCGCGCCGTTTGCGCTCCACCGCACGTACGGCGGGCACTACGCCGACGTGATCTCGATCGACTGGTCGCACGACTCGAACTTCTTTGTCACGGGCTCGGAGGACCTCTCGGCCCGGATCTTCTCGGTCAAGCCGTATCCAGACTTCCACGCCGTGACGCTCGCGGGCCACCGCGACCACGTCGTCGGTGCGTTCTTCTCGGCCGACGACTCGCACGTGTACACTGTCGGCCGCGACGGCGGTGCGTTCATGTGGACGTACGCATTGCCCGACGATGAGGACACCGCTAGTACGAGCGACGATAGCGAGGCGTCGGACAAGGAGGCGATCCCAGCGATCGCGAAGGCGATCAAGTGGTCCACGAAGAAGAAGCACGTGTTCAAGATGGACTTTGCAAAAGTCCTGTGCTGCACGTACCAAGCGGCGAGCAACCTCTTGGTCGTCGGCTTTGGCAACGGCACGTTCGGCTTGTACGACACGCCGGAGTTCACGAACATCCACACACTGAGCATCTCGCAGAACGAGATCGAGAGCGTGAGCGTGAACGCGTCGGGCGAGTGGCTCGCGTTCGCATCCACGAAGCTCGGACAGCTCCTTGTGTGGGAGTGGCGGTCCGAGACGTACGTGCTCAAGCAGCAGGGCCACTACTTTGACTTGAACGTCGTCGACTACTCCCCAGACGGTCGCATCATTGCGACTGGCGCAGACGACGCAAAGCTCAAGCTCTGGGACACGAACAGCGGCTTTTGCTACGTGACGTTCACAGAGCACGCAGCGCCAGTGACTGGCGTCAAATTCACGGCGAACGGTCAAGCAGTCGTGAGCTGCTCGCTCGATGGCACGGTCCGCGCGTTTGACTTGAACCGGTACAAGAACTTCCGCGTCATGACGACACCGGGGCCGGTGCAGTTCATCTCGCTCGCGCTCGACCTCTCGGGCCAGATCGTCTGTGCCGGGACGCTCGATCCGTTCAACATCTACGTCTGGTCGCTCCAGACCGGTCGCTTGACCGACGTCCTCAGTGGCCACACCGGCCCTGTCACGTCGCTCGCTTTCTCGCCGTCCGTGTCGGCCGAGCCGATCCTTGCGTCCGGGTCGTGGGACCACACTGTGCGGCTCTGGAATGTGTACCAGAACAAGAGCTTGATCGAACCGCTCGCGCACTCGACTGACGTCCTCGCCGTCGCGTTCCGTCCTGATGGCAAACAGCTCTGCTCCGCGACGCTCAATGGCGCGCTGAACCTCTGGGACGCGAAAGAAGGCGAGCTCGTGGGCTCGATCGACGGCTTGCGCGACATTGCCGGTGGCCGCCGCGACGGCGACAAGATCTCGGCAAAGAACAACTCGATCTCGAAGCACTTTACGAGCGTGTGCTACTCGGCCGACGGCGCCTGCGTACTCGCAAGCGGTCGATCGAAGTTCATTTGCATCTACGAGACGTCGCAGCAGCTCTTGCTCAAGAAGTTCCAGATCTCCCACAACCGGTCGCTCGACGGCGTGCTCGACTACCTCAACAGCGCCGACATGACGCGCGCAGGCTTGAGCAAGTCGGAGCTCGAAGCGCACGTCGCGAAGACGTCGGGCAAGAAGAGCGCTGGCGACGACCTCGTCGGTGCGTCGCGCGCAGTTGACCCTGGCAGTCGCCGCAAGAACCTCGAAGTCCTGTCGAAAGCCGTGATGTTCTCGCCGACTGGGCGGTCGTGGGCCGCCGCGACGACTGAGGGTCTGCTCATCTACGCACTTGACGAGACGCTCACGTTCGATCCGTTCGAGCTCGATGAAGACATCACGCCCGACGCGATCACGCGCACGCTCAAGCGCCAGGAGTTCACGAAAGCGCTGCTCATGGCGCTCCACTTGAACGAAGAGGACTTGGTTGGCCGGTGCATCGAGAGCGTCCCGGTCGCAAGCGTTGCGCTCGTCGCCCAGTCGCTCAAAGACGTGTACCTCAAGCGCTTGCTCGCGCTGTTGGCCAAGCGCATGGCAACGAGTCCACACCTCGAGTTCTACTTGCAGTGGAGCCTCGCCGTGCTGAATGCTCACGGCGCAAAGCTCCGCGACGACCCGACCGAGTTCCTCGCGACGTTCCGCGCGCTCCAGAAGAGCATTGCGCACCATTTGAGCGACTTGGCCAAGATGTACGTGCTCGTGTCGGTTATAACGTCTCTTTTTGTCGGCTATGATATGTGGCGGGCTGACATTACCATTATTGCATTGTATTGTGATATTGTGCAGCTGTGACGACAACCAGTTCTCACTGAGCTACCTCAAGAACCTCCACCAGCTCCAGATCAAGTGAGCAGCTCGCGACAGTCGCTACTGCTGCTGCTGCTGCTCGTGTCGTACGAGCTCGTAACTAAATAGACAGACATCTCCATGTTCCCTCCATCATCACTTGCCTTGGTCTGTCATTACGTCTTCCTTTCGCTCTATCACTACGCTGTCTTTAGTGTTGGGACGCTGGCTTCTGGCTCCGCACTAGCGACGTCGCACTGCTCCCAGACACTGATTGTAGTGCCAGCGCTTGCGACGACAACTGGCGCTTGCGGATGGTAATCCGCTGCAATCACTGGCACTGGCGCTGTGCTGGCAGCAGCAGCTCCAGCAGTCGTCGTTGCTGTGCTTGGAGAAGGACTCTGGAGCGAGTCGACCAACTGACCGCTCTGGACATCCCAGAGACATACGCGACCGTCTTCCGAGCCACTCAGCACGACAGCTGCAGCAGTTTGATCACCGACGCTCTGTTTGCCAAACGCTGCGACCGTGCAAAAGCGCTTGCTCACGTGCCCCTTGTACGTCTGCACGACGCACTCGCGTGCAAAGTCCCAGAGCTGTAGTGTACTGTCGAGCGTCCCAAAGAGCACGTACCGACTGTTTGGCGTGAACTGCGCGTGCGTGAGCGGGACGCTCGGCTCTGTGATCATCGTGCGGAGACACTCGCGCGTCGCGACGTCCCAGATGCGCGCGAGCCCGTCGTAGCTGCCAGTCACAAGGAGCGAGCCGTCGTGGCTGAAGCGCGCGCTCACGATCGGCTCGTGGTGCGCAGAGAGCACTGCGACGGACCGGCCGGTACGGACGTCCCAGAACCGGACAGTCTCGTCGAACGACGCCGTGATAATGAGCGAGCCCTGCGGATTGAACTGCGCCGAGAAGACGTAGCTCGCGTGGCCGTCGTTCTCACTACTGTGGCTCGTCGGCTCACCCGTGTCGACTGCGATACCGTGCGCATTGAACGCGCTCATTGAGCTGCTCGTGCGTCCGAGCGTCGAGAGCGTCTTGCTGTACTCGACGTCCCAGATCCGCGCAGTCTTGTCGTCCGACGCTGACACGAGGTAGCAGCCGTCGTGCGACCACGACGCGTCGTTCACGCCTTCTTCGTGGCCATAGAGCGCAGCGCGCGGCGTTGCGAGCGACGATGGTGCTGCTGCATTGGCTTGTGCTGACGTGTCGGTTGCAGCGCTGATAGGCGGTGATGGGAGCGCACTCGCTGTACTTGCGTCATGCGCAAGGAGCGCTGCAGTTGTCCACACTTTGATCGATCGATCCGCCGCTGGTTTGCAGTCATTCAATCACAAGCAAACACGTGAGCTTACAGCAGTCTACCGAGAGCGAGAAGCAGATGCAGGAAGCGTACATGCGCTCGCGACGAATGCGCCGTCGCGCGAGAACTGGAGGCTCGAGATCGGCTTTGTGTGCGCTGGCAGCGCGGTCGCGCGTGGCGTCCATCGCCGCGTCTCGACTGCTGTCATGTCGGTCATGTCGGGTCTTTTCAAATGGAGCGCTTCGATTGATGGATTTGATAACAATACAGTCTACAATATCAGTATGAAGTATATAGTTTTTGTCGACATGATTTTCGCGCATTTGTCCCGCACAGACTTACATCACACATCGCAAGCAAGAGCATGGAGCGCCGTCGCGCCGCGGATGTGCGCGCCAGCACTGTGAGCAGCAGCGCGAACGATGCGCTAGACATGCGAGAGCGAGCAGCAGCTGCGACATCGAGTGTGATGGCGTCGTTCCCGAGCCAGCACCACCACAGCAGCACTAGCCATTACGGTGCGCATTGACGTCCGCCAAACGACACACCGACGCATGAATGTCGCCACTCTCTCTCACACACACGTTGCGTATTGCTCCAATGCTACGACGATAGGGAGCGAGTACGTCTCGCCACTGCTACAGAGCAGCAGCAGCGCTTCATCACTGCGACGAAGCTTCACGCGCGAGCGTCTACCTCAGCAACTCCAGCAGCAACAACAGCTGCAGCACGCACCTCAGTGGTTCACAGCAGCACCACTGCTCTCGCAGTTCTACGCGTCGTCCTCACCACCACCGCCACCTCCACTGTCCTCCATCGCAACCTCTTCGTCTCATTACCACAGCCACCAATACCAGCCACACCACGAGAGCCATCGGTACGCTGTCGATAACCATCGTCTGTACCATCACCACAGCCACCATCCCAGCCATCACCATCGCCCACAGCCGCCGTCACAGCAGCAGCAGCAGCCTCCGCTCCGTCGCCTATCGCTCTATGACCTCCGCGCTAGCACTAGCAGCAGCAATGACAGTGCGACCTCGCTTGTCGAACCGACCACTACCACCACTGCTACCAATGCGTCAGGGCTAGCAGCCACGACTGCACCACATGCGAGCAGCAGTCGCACTAGCACCACGACGACTACAGACCGCGAAGCGCCAGCGCCAAAACGCAAGAAGACTACGCTGCGTCTGCGCAACTTTCTCTGCATGCACCCAGGCTGCGGCAAAGCGTTCACAGACAACGCGCACTTGCGCGACCACACGTTCGTGCACACGGGCGAGCGCAGTGTCCGCTGCAGCACGTGCGGCAAAGCATTCGGGCGGCTCTCGACATTGCACGACCACGAGCGCGTCCACACGCGTGCGCAGCCGTACGAGTGTCCACACGACGGCTGTGACAAGCGCTACTCGTCGCGCTCCGCGCTGCGGTTCCACGTGAGTCGGCACGCTGAGGCTCCTAGTGCCACAGCCCAGCAGCGTCCTAGTCCTAGCACCAGTACTGCCACTAGCACTGCTATACAAACAGACAGCAGTAGTAGTAGCAGTAGCAGTGACCAAGTGTCAGTAGCGACTGCAGATGACGCCGTCTCCTCACTCCACGCGACGATCGCGACGCAGCAGACGCAGATCGCAGCGCTCCAAGCCGAGCTCGCGCGCCTCCAGCGCTCAAACCATACAAAGCCCAAGTCCAAAGCGAGAGCAGGAGTGGCGCCACGGCGCAGTACGACGACGACAGCACAGGCACCACCAATGGTCGCGCCAGTGCGGTTCCTCCTTGATGGCGTCAAGCCGTTCGAGTGCCACGTGTGCCACCATCGCGTCGCGAACTACTTCCAGCTCGCGTTCCACGCCAAGCAGCACCCGAGTCACGCACTCGCTGACGTCGTGAGAGCTCAGGCGCCGTTCCCAGTCGGTCCCAAGTTCTGTCCTGAACTAGGCTGCGTGTACGCTGAATCGAATGGGACGCCGCTCAAGAACCTCCAGACCCTCAAGCGCCACTGGCAGCGACGCCACACGCTCGCGCGGCCGTACGCCTGCACACGCTGTGCGACGGCAACTGGTGCGCCAGTCAAGACGTTCAAGACACGGGAGAACCTCCGTGCGCACGAGAAAGAGTGCCGTGGCACGACTGACAGTCGTGGCGATAGTGGTGGTGGTGCAGACAGTGAGCGGCAGCGTGGTGATGAGCGAGCTATAGAATAGACGCGTGCGACTCAATGGAGCTCTCTTCTCTCTTCTCTTCTCTCTTCTCTCTGGGTCTAGGACTACCGAAGCTGCTGACGGACTGATGGACTGACTGCCTCGGGAGGTAGGTTGTCTGTTGGATCCCTACTTGTTCGTTCTACTTGGCGACGTCAAAGACTTGCTCGATGATCTGGTGGAGGTTGATGCTCTCGAGGTAGCCCTGTTGTAGTCAGGATGAATGTATACCACACATACACGAGGTATACGTGAAGTATACCAGGTGAGTCAGTCGCTTGACACTACGACTGACAGACTGAGAGGCAGGCAAGTTGAGATGAATAAATGCATACGCACCGCTTTCATGCGCTTGACAGCGTGGAGGAACACGACGATCGCGTGGAAGAGGTTGTCCTCACCCTGTAGTAGACACACACACATCGAGAGAGAGAGAGGTCAGGTGAGGATGAGGATGAACAGGCACCACACCACAGCAGACAACACTGCTGCCGTGTCTGAAAACGCACCGGAACGATCTCGCGCACTGCTGCGCGTGCGAGGATCTTGAAATGCGGCGGACGACCGACTGTGCGCACGACGAACAGGCGGCTCCGGACGCTCGGTGTGAACGGTCGGCGCGGTCCTTTGCCGAGAAAGTACGATTTCCAGAACGGGCGGTCGCGCTCGCTATCAGCTGGGAGCATGTTGTCCATGAGGCAGCAGAAGACGTTCATGAGGATCTCAGCGTCCGACGGCAAGCTCTCCGACCACTCCTTCCCTGTTGTCCGGTCCATTCATTCAGTTGCCAAGCGAGCCAGACCGACAGAGACAACGTTCGTGAGTGAGTGGTTGCATCAGCAACAAGATATTGATCTGGGATCTAAGACGCACCTTTCCATGTCGAGCCCTTGTTCCAGCGGTAGCGGTCGAGACTGCGGTCCTTCGAGAGCATGATCAAGCGCTCGAGCACGTACTGCTGACGCTCGAGCGACGAGTACTCAGTGCTGTTCGGGTCCCCGACGTTCAGGTACTTGTCAAACTGCGTTGTCCCACATTACACAACGAGGTATACGCACAAGTATACAGGTCAGCACCACCACCGACACTGTCGTCACGCTCCTACTATGTGACTGACTGATGCAACGTACGCTCGTGTGCTCTTCAAAGAGGTTCACGCCACGGGTCTTCGACACAAAGAGCGGACTCTTCGTGAGACTGTGAAGCATGTCGGAGAGCGAGACGTTCGTCATCTGGTTCGTCTGACCCGGCGGACAGAGCAGTGCTTGCGACGGCATGCGGCGCAGCAGCACGTCCGCCATCACGCCGCACGCGTTCAGCTCCGTGGCGTTCTGGATGAACGCTTCGACGACGTCTTTCACGTGGCACGCGAGCAAGCGGCGGATGTTGCGCGCGTACAGGTGCATGAACATTGCGAGGCCCCACTCTTCGAGCTGGCGCCACGCGACGTGCGGGTTCGACGACGTCGTCAGTGCGTCCTCCTCTTGGTTCGTCGTGCTCTCTTGGATGTACGGGTCAAAGCCCGACGCCTGGTACACGCGCGGCACCATCGACGCATTGCCGTAGATGCCGTAGCCGTCGCTCTGGAACGACGTCGCGCTGACGCCAAACGTTGCAGACTGCGCCGACTCATCTTCCTGTATGTTGCCGGATGCAATATCCCAACGTATACAAACCAGCAATAGCAGTTGTATCGTATTATACGTTAGGAACCAGTAAGAGACGATCACACAACGTATACAAACGTACCGCACGCTTCTTCTGCGCTTGCTGGAGCTTGCGCAAGTACGCTTTGCCGTCTTCGACAGTCGTGACTGGCGCTGGGTCGAAGAACGAGCGCTGCGCCAGCGCTGCATCCGTCGCAGTCGAGCTCTTCTTCGTCGCTGGCGAGATCGAGCGCAAGCTCTTGAGGTTCATCACGTTGTTCACTGCGCAAACGTATACACACAGATGTGTGAGTGTCGTAACGTATAAAGAGAGATGGATGTCGTGCCGATCGAGAACGTACAGGCAGCAGCGCGGTCTTCTGGCTCTGGAGTCGCAGGAGCAGGCTTTGTCGGCGCCAAGTACTATGGAGCAACAGATAAGCAGCAGCAGCAACAGTGAGGCTCGTGTGCATGCGTTCGTATGCAGCAAACAGAGCTCAAACGGGCGTGTACGTACTCTTGCGTGGAACTCGCGCAGGAGCTCTTCGCCTTGCACTTGTGCGCACTTGAGCGCCAGCACTCCCGAGAGCACCCACACGACTTGTCCTGCCGCATAGTGTACACACATGTACAAAGTGTCAGCAAAGCAGTGCATGCTAGATCAGTCGGTCATATGCATGCAAGCGCTGGCGCAGATGGATAGATAGACGGACGAACCTGCGAGTGCGAGGAGACTCGGGAGGATGCTGCTGCTCCACTCGCCGTTGATTACTTTCCAGGGCGACGGCAGCGCAAGTCCGAGCACGACAAACACCGAGAACGCGGCCGAGCCGAGCGCGGTGCTGTACGTCGTGAGGTTCTTCTCGCGGATCGCGCGCGCTTCGAGCGCCGCGAGCGCAGCAACGCCTCCTTTAGCCATGTCTTCACGCTTCCTTCTGTTTGGCTGGAGTTGGTCTTGGTCTCGACTGAACTCGAGTCTATAGTGACAAAACAAAGGCAACTCCAGTCCTGAAATATGTATTAGAACACTTTTGAGAGGGATTGTGTGGATAACACCATTTTGTGATAGTAAAACCAAGTGGTTTCAAGTCTTAGTGAAGTCAAGATACATGCGATCATACAATTCTCAAGATACTCTGTACATCGGCGCTCGAAGCTCAACTTGACTCGAACACGCGGCATCAAGCACCAACACCACTTGCCTGCACACGCACGCACGTCGTTCGTCTACGTCAAGGTCCACGCCAGAGCGCACAGGAGTGAGCGAGCGGCATGAACGGTTTCGACTCGTTCTTCCCGAGCAATGCGACGCCGCGCAATCCGTACCGGCACGCAGACTACCGGCGCGCGCGACCGCCGCAAACCAAGCAGGACCGCTTCTTCGTCGTCGTTGGCACGTTTGTCTGCTTTGCGCTGTTCCTGTTCTGGCAAGGCATGCCGGGCAGTAACCACGCAGTTGCTGCATCGACTGGCAATGCTGCTGGAGGTGCACTCTCGATCGACGCGCAAGCAGCTGCTGCAGCTGCCGCGCTCTCTGGTGGCGCATTGGCATCGACGCAGCGCGTGCGACCGCGATTGAAAGGCGCGGCGCCGACGCTCTCGACAACGCCGATGAACCTCAAGGTCATGACGTTCAACCTGCGCTTCGCCGGCGGCAACGACGGCTGGAATAGCTGGCGCTACCGCAAAGACCACGTCGCGGAGATCATCAATCGGTACCACCCCGTGCTCCTGGGGACGCAGGAAGGACTGAAAGACCAGCTCGCGGAGCTCGCACAGCTCCTGGAGCACCCGTACGCGCGCTTTGGCGTCGAGCGCGAAGAGAACGGCGAGTTTGAACAGATCTTCTACGACACGAACGTGCTTGAGCTGCTCGACAGCGGCGATTTTTGGCTCTCAGAGACACCGGACACCGCAGGGACGAAAGGCTGGGACGCTGCGTGCGTGCGGCTCGTGACGTGGGGCAAGTTCCGCGTCCACGCGACGCAGCAAGAGCTCTTCTTCTTCAACACGCAGCTCGACCACGTCGGACCAAACTCGCGCGCACAGGGTTCACGCCTGCTCTGGCGCCGCATGCGCGCGATCGCTGGTGCTACGGCGCCGCTCTTCCTCGTGGGCGACTTCAATACGTACCGCCACACTGAGACGTACAGCTACTTTACTCAAGACGCAGACGGTCCTAAGCTCCTGGAAGCGTGGCCAGAAGCAAAGGAGAAGATCGGGACGGTGTCGTATACGTACCACGGCTGGGCTGGTGTCGACAACGACGGCGAGCGCGGCGCAGTCGTCGCTGCGAACCACATTGACTGGATCTTTTACCGACCCAACATGCCAGTCTTATCGACCGAAGTGATCACCGAAGCGCGCGACGGACGGTACCCGTCAGATCACTACCCGATCCAGTCGGAGTTTCTCTTCCCAAGTCCATCAGAGCTGCCGCCACCGCCAACAGCTGCAGTGCCTCGTGTGTAGCTCTTTGGTGGTCGATAAGTTGATAGAGCAATCCCCTCTGTTTCCTCACTATCGGATCTTTCAGATACTGGCTGAAACGTCGCCACCCTGAAAGGTCGCCGTCACGCACTCACACTTTCTTCATTTGCAAGCTCAGTATCAAAGCCATCGCCTTCTTCATATCCGCAACACAGCTATGACCGACGTCGACGACATCTGGAAGCAGATGCAACAAAGCGCCGCGCCGCGACAGCACGACGTCGACCGCGTGCTCCGCAAGTCTGTTGCATCGAACAGTAGCAGCACTACACGTACAAAGCAACAGCGCAAGAGCAAGAATGAGCGCAGTTAATGTGTGGCTGCAGTCTCGAGTGCACTAGTGGCTACAACACCACACGCAGTCGCACGCACGGAATCACTGCCAACGCAGCCATTCAACCTCCAGCGCGAGATGAATCGGCTCGCAGACGAGCGCGGGAGCGTGCGCAAGCAAGCCGCGCTGGCGCTCGAAGCCCACTTTCTCATCACTCCAACCACCCTTAACACCTCTGACAACGACAAAGACAATGACGATCACACAGTCGCAGTGTTCAGCGAGATCGCCAAGCCGCTCTTCAAGCGCTTTAACGACCCAGTCGAGAAAGTCCGCGACGTGTGCATCCGCATCGCAACGCGCTTTGTCGCGCACGAACAGGACCTGCTGCGCATCCTTCCGTACCGCATGCCTGCGATCACAAACCGCATCAACAGCCAGTTTGCGTACGACGAGCAGCAGCAGCAGTTCACGCGCGACGCGTTCTTGCACGACGCGTTCAAGCGCGGACGCGTGTTTGTCGATGCGCACGACCACAAAGGACAGATACGCGTGCAGCCGTCTGAGCCATCGGAAGAGATCCGCTTGCTCTTCCTGGAGCTACTCGCAGCGCTGCTAGAGAACGCATTCGCGCGCAGTGCGTCGTCGATCCTACACGCGTACATGTTTGACGTCCTCGTGCTGCTCATCAGCGGCGTGCACGATCCGTTCCAGGACGTGAACGTCCGCGCCTGTGCGCTTTTGCAGTCGATCAGCAACCACATGGTCTCGGTCATGAAGCACTTTAGCGTCGCGTGCGTGCGCGCGTGTCGGCACTTGCTCGTTCATCGCCTCGCGCGCGTGCGCATTGCTGCGATCGAGACGATTCGCGCGCTCGTGACGTGTCCAAACCGCGACAAGTGCAAAGGCAGCGGCACGGAGGCGATCGTCGATCTCCTTGGCCACTGCGATGACAACGTCATCCCGATCGCCGCGTTCTACACGCACGACGTGCGCATCAACTACTGTGCGAAGCTGAACCAGGACGCTAACGTGCTCGTGCGCCAAGCGTTCTTTGCCATGATCTGCGACTGGATTGCGAACTTACCAGATCGCTATGACCACGAAGCGCGGCTGATGCCGTACGTACTGAGCGCAGTGAGCGACGAACACGCTGATATTGCCACCCACGCACTTGCAACGCTCGCAGTGCTCGGCGCGAACTACGAGCGCGACCATGGCGAAGAAGTGCTCGAGATGAAACAGTACGGCGTGGATGGGAAGAACCCGAGCTACAACTACAGCAAAGTGCTGCCACTGCCGTTTGGGGCAGTGCGACCGGCGCTCGGGACGCGACTGTACGTCCGCGGCCATGCGCGCCGGTTCCTCCAGCCGATCTTGGGCGAACTGGGGAACTGGCAGCGCGAGACGCAGCGCCACGCAGTGCGCTTGCTCACGACGATCGTTGTGTACTGCGAAGAGACGATCACTGTCGACGCGCACGTCTTGCTCCAGACGCTGCTGCGCGAGTGACTCGCACTGGAGATCGCACACGAGCTCCAAGTCGTTGCAGAGCTCGTAGGACGCTTCGTTGCGCCAGAGACGTACATGCCGTTGATGCTCGCGCGCATCCGCGGCGACGCCGAGGTCTCTGGAAGCGTCATTACGCCTGCAGCGACTGCCACGGCGCTCGAAGTCCTACAGCAGATCATGCTCGGGTCGCTCGACCGCACGCTCTTGCCGCACGTGCACGATGTGCTGGACGCACTAGCAACGACACACATTCTCGACGTCGAGCACGCACGCGCCAAACTCGCGCTCGGCAGCGTCGTGCAGTCGATCGCGCAGCTCCTTCAGCGTACGTACGAGAGCGGCATGTTGGCTGGTGTGTAGCCATTGGCCATGATTGACTGACTCATTAATCTGATACATCGTGTGGCACTGTGTGGCAGGTCGCGGCAGTGAAGCCATTGCTGCGCACTTCCTCCAGCACGGACGACTCCCAACGATGCAGCGCGTGTACGAGCGTCTCTTTGACATTGCGTTGGTCGTCTCACGGACCGAGCGCAGCGCTGACGCTGTTGCGTGGTACGTCTATTGGCCTTTATTCGTCGATGTGACACTGACACGTGGGCAATCAGGTCGTCGTTGACTCACGAAGCGAGGGCTTGTGTATGGTGTGTGTTTGACTGCCAGCGCTGCGGCGACACTCGACGCGCTTGTGCAGCTTGAAGGTCGCAAGAGCGTCACTGAGCTCGTTGACGCGCACTTTTGCGAGTCTTGCGCGTGCAGCAGGAGCGCTCACTGCGATGCCGGCAGTGCAGTGGACGCACACGAGTGCTGCACAGCTCGTGCTAGAAGAGCTCTTGCGCAGAGCGAGTGTTGCGACAGTGCTCACTACTGTGCCGATGCTCACGCAGCTCGTTCAGCATGTACTTGGAGCTGCAGAGACAACTGGCGATGACAGCACTGACGAGTCAAGCGGCAGTACCGACTCGCGTCCTCCTGCCAGCAGTAGCAGTAGCCGAGCAACGCAGCGCGCCACTGCGTTCACGACTGCGCTCCAAGCGCTACTTGCACGCATGGAGTTCGACGAGTCTCGCACTGTACGCAAACCGAGCGAGTCGCTTGCATGGCGTGACGCAATGCAGCAGCTCCAGACGCTCGTGCAGTCGTCGCGAGCCGCAGCAGCGTGAGTCATGGCATACGAGATGCTAGCACTAGCGCTCTGTCGTGTAGGAACATGCATAGACATGCATGCAGAATGAAAGAAAGAGTCTATTGCTTCACCATGCGACCACACACATCTGCTCGATCGTCTGACGATTCACTGCCTGTGCGCTGCGTCGTTGCTACTGTACGACTGCTAGCTCACTTGTCTTTCTTTGCTTCTGCGTCGCTGCTTGGTGTATGCGCGTCAGTGCTTGGCTCTTGCTTCCCTTCCTGCTGCTGCTGCTTGAGCCACTTGCTGCGCACGACGAGGCTCCAGAGCAAGCACGGGAGGAACGGCAGGAGCGTGATGAAGAAGCCTTCGACGGCTGGCGTGTAAAAGTGCAGCGCGAGCAGCACGAGACAGAGCGCGCTGAAGAAGCCGTAGACGCCGGCGACAAAGTTGTAGTTGATCGACTCGGACGGCTCAAAGATGCCGCTCATGCTCGCTAAGGTGCTTGCTGGTCAATCGAGTCGTGCTTTGCTTGTGTTGCTTTGTGTGCGTGTTGGTGGGAACTGCGTGTCGTACTGTCGGACACTGCAATAGAGCGCGCTTGGTGAGGTGCTTGAACCGAAATGAGCGACACTCGAAACGACGCAAGCGACGAGGATGGCGAGGGCAGCGCTCTCGCTCTTGCTGTTGCTACTGCTCAAGCACGCAGCGGCAGATGTGTACGTCTTTGCATGTGCTTCTGTGACTCACTACGTACTTGTTGTATGCTCACTATTCAATCGCGTGGTGCGTGTAGACCCGTTGCACGAGACCTCGTGTACCACGTCGATCCAGGAACTGAGCAAGTGATCACGCTCAAGGGCTTCAACCGCGACGGCGCATCGGTGCGCGATTGCGTCACTGTTGCTGGTGCTGTCACGACTTGCACAGTACTGTCGACACGCACTCATTCCTTGCTCTTGTTTGACTGCTCTTGCAGCTCAGTGCGACGATCACAACGCTGCCGCAGAACGGACAGCTCTTCCAGCTCTCGCAGATCTACAGCTCGTATGGCTACGAGCCGAAAAAAGACGCGACGCCAGTCACGACGGTACCGACAGCAGTCACGGGCTCGAAGAACCGCATTGTGTTTGTCCGCGCAAACTACGGTGGACCACCGCAGCACACCAAGGTACCTCCACACTGCTTTGGAGAGGAGCTTGTCCCGTCCAGTAGCTCACAAAGGCGCTCGTATCCCTGCGCTGTCACGCTAGTACGCTGAGTTCCGCTACACCATGACAAACGGCGTCGATACGTCCAAGAGCGCGCTCATCACGATCACGACGACCGAAGCGCTCGTAACCAGTACGTTCGATCGAGACATCGAGGACTGGCGCATCGTCTCAAACGGCAACAACGCACGCACACCGAGCTACCAGCCGATCTCGCGCGGCTCGCTGCTGAGCTACTACATCTACGGCATTGACGCTGTGATCCATCGCAGGAGCGACGCAGCAGGTGACGACGCCATGCTTTGGTACTTTAGTGCACCCGACAAGTTCCTGGGGAACCAGCGGTCTGCGTACGGCGGGAGCCTTGACTTTGTGCTCTCGTCTGCAGAAGGGAGCTTCGACCAGAAGGACTTGAACCTCTTTGGTCGCGGCAACCTCGTGTTGCTCGAGTGCACCACGTGCCGCATGAACGCTGGCATCACACTCGCGATGCCGCTCGGTCCAGTGTTCACGTACGACGGCACGACGACGCAGTTCCGACTGCCGCTGAACGAGCTCGCAGGGTGGGTCAAGGACCCGAAGAACGTCATCTTACCCTGGACCCAGCCGACGCAGTGCGAGTTCGTCAGCGTGCTCTCGGCGCTCACGTCTGTGCGCATCCTCGGTGACTTCACGCGAGGCTACGAGAGCGTTGCGCTCGACACAGTGTCGTTCCGACACGGGCCTGGCAAGCCGCTGCGATGCTATACCAACAGCGTATAGTGCAGGACGCTCGTAGCATGAACGAGAACGTTGGTTTGATAGACAAACGCATGCTCTCTCTTATGAACCAGAGCGACTGGTGGTGTCTTTTCGTCGTGGCATCTCTTTGAAGCGAGGCTCCTTGGCCTCAGTCTGGATGGTTGCAGCCAAAGACCTAGCGTCAAGCACAGTCAATACGGATTAGGTCAGCTCACACACGTCTGCTATAGTAGCCCGCATTGCTCAACGCACAGCGCCAGTAGCTAGACATATCGGATACCTCGAGTGTGAGGTTCGTGCTCGCGACGTACTTGACGAACGAATCAGTCACGTCAACTGCGAGTATGCACTCGTGGTTAACGTGCACGTCGTCACTGCTTTCGTGCACGGCCATACGCGCAGTCTGCGTGACGCCTGCTTTGAAGAACGAGTAGCGCGCGTACAGGTGCGAGAACTTGCGTGCGCGGCGCGGGAGGTTCGAGAGAGCGCCAATGTGCACCCGGTACTGCAGCGTGCAGTCCATGTACTCGTACACTTGCTCCTCGATACTGTCGATGTTCTTGTGCTCGAAGCGCACAAAGCCATCGTCACTGTCACTCTAGTAATCAAGCGCGAGCATGTTGAAGGGATGGTGTGAGTGAGTGGCGGTCTGTACCCATGTTGCAGCGCTCGATATGGCTACATTTGTGTTCACGACACACTGCATTTCATCGAGTCTGTCGTACCTGGTCGAGCGCTCGCAAAGACCTCGATGCACCTGAGCTGCTACTATTGATGCTGATGTACGGCGTGATTTGCACGTGGAGATGCCCGTTAGTCGTACCGATCTTCGAGACCACGGGACAGCGCTCGTCGACCGGGAAGAAGTAGCTGAGCCCGCCAAGGTACACGACGCACAAGCCAAGGAGCTCACTAGACATCGCGCTTCTAGTAGGCGGCGTAGACGTGTGAAAAAGTAGTGTGTGTGCGTGCTTTGCGCCATGACTCAGCTGCTGTTGACAGCAAGCATACAAGATATCGCTTCGATCACCGCATACTGAGCTGTCCAGCGTGCTGCTATGTATATGCACTGAGGACGAACAATCTTATCCATCGTCTCCATCCATCTCAGGACAAGAGGCATGAGCGAGCGAGAAGAGCACGTGTAGTAGTGCGAGTGGCGAGTGCGCGCCTGCTCATTCGCCATTCAGCGACGTGCTCGCTGCCTGCGCACTCGCGATTCCTCATCGCAATCAAGACATACGCCAGCAAGCCATCCCAAGTCAACGCCAAGAACCAACCATGCCGTCAGATGAACCCGAGCGGTGCGTGAGTGTATGCAGCCCTGTATTGCACGCGACTATCAGTGGCCACGGACTGACTGACTGCTCTCATTGCACTATCATGCGTGTGTGCGCGCATGGACACATCCAAACGAACAAACAACCTTCACAGACCCTGCACGCCTCGGAAGCGCCTGATCGCAGCGAGGCAAGAAGATCGCGAAGCAGAAGCAGGACTGCGCATCGCCACGGTCTCAGTGCCGCCTCTGCAGCTACCGAGCAACAGTAGCAGTGCCGGTGCCGGTGGCAGCAACCAAGATACGTCCGCCGCGTGCTCGTCGCCTGTGCGCGGCTTCTGCGCCGACTACGTGACCCGCGTGCTGTGCAGCGCAGTGCAGTCCTCCACGCCGCGCAGGTGACAAATTCGTGACGTCCCGACAGCGCAGTGTAGCCAAGAGGCTAGGGATAGGGCAGGGACATGTTTCAAAATAATTTATACTATAATAATATAAAATTAAAAGAAACATGTCTTTAAATGCAACACGTGTCATAAAGTGTTGCAATCGAGGACATGTTTCAAACGAATATTTGAATTGAATATGAATCATGTCCCTGCCCTAAGCCTAACCATGCCGTGGCCATTTGAAGTTTCGCAAACTCGTGTTTCAAACGCTTTTTAACTCGGTTATCGGGTTTTGTGCTTCGTAAAACTGCAATCCTAGTATACGACTTGGTATACAACACGCAAGTGAAGAGCGAAAGCGTGCGAGTATACAACACTTGGTGCATCGTCTTCAGGTCTTACAGCTTGTGGCAGCGTGAAGTAGCGTGCTTCATTGAGTGAAGATTAGGCAGCTAAATCAAGTCAAGTTTGGCCAAAATCAGTGACATGTGACTCTTGTTTATCGATATTACAAACATAGCATGGATAGGTCCAAACTTATTAATTTGCTTACAAAACTATTTAAAAAACACACAAAACGAAATGTTTTCAAATTTTTTATTTACTTACAAACTATTTTGAAAATACAGATATTGACCAAAACGAATATTTCCAAAATTGTTACTTTATTGTTTATTTACTTACATAATAATTTTGCAAAATGAGCATGTCTAAATCACTTTTTTCTTCACTATTGTACTTCTCTATATCGAGGATTTTGGACTCGGATAAACCAATCTATTTTTGCTCAAGCCTCTTGCCATACAAATTACAGCAATAAAATGTTTCCAAATGATGTTTGATGGCGTTATTCACGTTGCTCAGGAGATAGTCGTACACCTTGCCCAGTCCATTTGCAGGATCCTCCAGTTCTGAGTAAGAATGTCGATATTCAAAGCCAGACTTGTCCAATTCAGTTGCAGAACCCCACAATCAGTAATATCTCGCATGGACAAAACCTGAGCTCTATTGATCATCTCTCTGATCTACCTGCCAACGGGCATGTCACGCAGCTGCAACGCGTCTTGATGGAACGTGGAGATGTGAAGCGTACTGCGTGGGCAA
This sequence comes from Globisporangium takayamanum, assembly GCA_023333735.1. Taxonomy (NCBI): domain Eukaryota; phylum Oomycota; class Peronosporomycetes; order Pythiales; family Pythiaceae; genus Globisporangium; species Globisporangium takayamanum. The sequence continues at coordinate 27,043 of JAASFL010000181.1, forward strand.
AGCTGGTTTGTCATGACCTCTTCCAGGAACAGATCGGCAGCTGGCTCGAGAAAGCGAGCTCGGTGCGCCTTGGCCGTGACGTCTTGTGGCTTGCACAAGATTGCTTGACGGTTCGCTGCGAGGTACTTCTTCACCTTCGCCTTGAAGGCGGAGAAGCCATTCTCGATCGGGTTCAACATCGGCGAGTAGGGCGCGAGACGCAGGAGCGTCGTGCCAGCAAACTCCTCCTCGCAGACCACGTCCTCTGCTTACGAATGGCACGGCGCGTTGTCGATGACCACGACGACCTCGCTCATCAAGAGCTTGAGGCGTACGTGGCGGAGGAGACGGCGCAAGAACGCCTTGCATTCATCGGTTATGTAGCTGCCGAAACGGCGCTCCGCGAACTCGAGACCAGCATACGAAATATACGCTATCACGTGCATATTGGCGCCCTTGGTCGTTGTCGCTGTCTTCGCAGCTCGTGTTCCTTGCTTGCTACGACCGTAGAGTCTCGCAAATCACATATTATAGTTAGTCTTATCAACATAGAAGATCTTCTTACCAGCAGCAATTTGCTGAAGAAGAGCTTCTGCGTGTGCACGTCTCTTTTGCTTGCTGACTTCGCTGTTTATGGTAATGTTCTGTGCGTGGATCTTCTTGAGCGTAATGGCGCAGCCGTCGAGATGGTTCTTGACCGTTTGTTTGCACACGCGCACGTCGTACTCGCTGAACAGGGCGTCGGCGAGCTCATCCAGCGTGAGGTGCGTGTTCTCCTCCACCCTGCTCACCAAGTACTGCGCCATCGTAGCTTTCACTTTCTTGTAGCGCTTGCCGCCGCGCTTAGCCTCTTGCGCCTTCCAGTTGTCGGTACGCTTCGCTCGGTCGACCAACTGCCACGCAGTCTTGTAGGGGATACTGAGCGCTGCAGCATCAGTCGCCCAAGAGTCGCCGTTTGCCGCAGCGTCCAGGGCGCGTTGCTTGTTCTCTTTGCTGTGCGACATGCTTTGGTTGTGTATTTAGCTCGTGGCGCTTGCCTCTCTCCTCCGCTGAACTTGAGTGCTTGTGAGCACCAACAACTCACTTTCCTCGTCAGTGTGATTGAACTGCTATAATTAATTCATTTTACACAATAAGAAATGAGAGTCTTCTGCGTCAGAGCTGGTCTGTGTAAAAATCGGCAAAATCTGTGACGGAACTGGAAATGATGTAGTTCTTGAACCGCGGAGTGACGGCTGCGATCATGGTGTTGACATGGACGCCAGTCACTGGGTTCTTGATGCCACGGGCCGTGTGGTAGGTGCCAAACGTGTCACCGCCGACCGAGTAGTTGTGCTGCAGTAGACTGTTCTTCACGTCAAGCCACCAGTAGGAGCCCGACCTAAAGGACGAAACGAAACGGACATTCCGCGTACCAAATATGCTGTCGCGGGCGTTTACCAGTTCGACGCTCTTTCGGTTGCCATCGATGGGAGAAGATGTACATCCTCTGGTACGTCTCCCACGCCACGGGAATCATTTATCGTGACTATCATTAAGTACAAAAATAGAACAAGTGGCACGGAATCGCCAAATATCAACTCGAGCAAGCATGAGCGTGTAACGGGGTTGTATCCCGGTACTTAGCACAGCTACTTCATGTTACTTAGGTTGCTTCAGAGGGCACTTAGTCGGGTAGGTTAGGCTGAACTACACTAAGTGCGCGTCGGTCCACACTGGTGACCGACGCTACGTGTCAGCTGGTGATTGGCTGAGACTGTGTCGCAGCACACTCTTAGCCATTCAATGGCCAGCATTGCTTGTAAGGCCGCGGGCACCTCCGCCCGCGGCGCAAATGAACACAGAGTTGAATTTGCTCCGTTACAGAACACAAATGGGCGTCACAGTTATGAAAGACTGTATTCGTTCATGCATATTAATGATCTTTGTTGGTAATTGACTCTTGACAGGTGCCATGCGTTCGTTCACCACACACAAAATCGTGCCAAATGTCTGTTGTTTTTGTGTGTTCTGCTCACATCGCAACTGGATCAAAGAGTGTCTGAGAATATCAAAAAGTACTCTGCCATGAGCTCCTCTTTCGCCCTGTGAAGCGTTCGCAGATTCTTTTCAAGCGAGAGCCCGTCACGAGACTGCGCCTGGTCAATGAGCGCTTCTGCAGACACGCTGCTGTTGGCATTGACTGCTGCTGCAACAGTAAGGTTGTGCGCGGGTAGGCTGCCGCGTGGTAATTGACATGATTAAATGATAGTGAAGAGACGAACCACGGTCCTGACATCTCGTTCACTCGTCTACTATAGATCCGCATGAACGCCTTGCACTCCGAAGATGCACACACAAACAGCCTGTGGATGCCGTTGCGTTTCGCGATCTCCAGGTCTTCGTTGTGCTGCTGTACGTACTCTTGTACTGTAACGGGGTACACAGCTGGAGTTATCCGATAATAACCCAGCTTGCGGAATTACTATTCACGCACTTCTTTTAAAGCCAGCCTGAATTGGCGGCAGCTCTTATTGGCTAATATCCCATAATATTATCCAATCAGTAACGCAGGACTCTTAGAGCCACTCGTATTTTAGTTGACTTAGATTTAGTATTGCATACTTAGATCTAAAGGCTCACACCAAAGGGTGGAGCCGCACATCCGACTCAAATGAACAGTTACAATTTAGAGCACTCAAACTTAGTGTCTTGTTTGCTTTCCGTCTTACGTGACTGGAATCCTTGCGGAAGGTGTTCACACACGCTTCCTCGCAACTGTGCTGCGTAACTCGGACACGTCCGGTTACAACTGGCAGCACTCGTAGTCAATCTACGACCTGGTGATAGTGCATCACCTGAATCTCTTCCTCAAGGATTCACGATGGAGTCTTTAGACCCATCCATGTTCCCACACCTCTCGGCTGAACACCGGAGTGTGTTGACGAACCTCGCAGAGGCGCTTGGTGAACAAGTCGCCATGGATCTGCTTGCCTCCTCGCCTGAGCAACAGCTTGCCAGGCTCGAGATGTTCAGCACGTTTGTGGCTGGACAGCGTCTACGCGGCGAACAAGCGGCGCAGGCCCATATCGGTGCCACTGCCAGCTTGACCGCGGACATGTTACGCTCTGCTGCAGAGTCGCGTGAAGCGCTCGAGCGAGCTGTGAACGTGGTGGCCAACACCGCCACGTCACTGTCGAGTGCCGCCATGGCACCGACGCCGACCCCTCGTACTGCACATCCAAGAGCCGTCAAGCTTGACGCCCCCAAGTTCGATGGCAGTCAGGGTGACAAGCTCATCCACTGGCTTATGGCCGTGGAACGATGCGCGAAGGCACAGCTCATTGACAACAACGAGCA
>JAASFL010000182.1:0-30164 GCA_023333735.1 Globisporangium takayamanum
CGAGCAAGTGACAGTGCGATGCAGACGCGAGCAGATGCGTCCGAGTGTACCATAGTCTAACCGTATTTAAGCAACGCGCACTGCCTTCGCCCACTCTGTCGCTCCTTCACTCGTGTACTTGCTTGGTGAATCACTTGGTCGACTGGATCGTTGGCTTGACGAGGAATGCACTGCGCGTCCAACATCCTCAAGACTTATCAGGGCTCGTGCCGCCAGTCGCACTGCTCAGGAATGCAAAGCTGTCTGGGAACGGCGGATCCTCGTCATCGCGACCAGCTTGATCATCGAGAGGCGAAGTGTCGTCGCCTATGCGCTGCGCATTCGGCGGTGGACTCGCGCGACACTCCAATGTCTCGACGTTCTGCCAGAAGTGGCAACCTGCCTGGAACTTGGTTTCCCAGACCTGGTGCCGCTCGTCCACGGATGTGCGATTGTAGTTCGCGCGCTTCCACGCTGCGAGTGCTGCTGGGCTCGCTGCAGCACTCGCAGCATTCGCTTTGCGCGTCTGCGGTCCGACGCCATCGAGTTTCTTGAGCGTCACTGCTGTGTCGTGGCGCTGCGCGACCTTCTGCGCCTGCTTGCGCGTCATGAAGAGCGAGTCGGGCTTGATCTGGTCCGTGTCGTCGAGGTACTTCATGCGCGCGGCGTACATCATCGTCTGCGTGCACTGCTCGTCGTCTGCTTCGTTCTTCTCGCTGAACGATCCCGGCACGATGGCTTTCGCGGCGATGAGCGACAGCAGCGACGACGCTTTCCGCTCAGGCGACGCCATCGTGTGCTGCTGAAGTAGACAGGACGAAGAGCTCGGTCGTCGTGAGAAGCGCAGACCGAGTCGCAAGCTCTCGGATGCCTGCTCGGTCACTCGGAGCGTGCGTCAAGTCGAAGTCTCTCGTTGAGCGGTGTGACTTCCGTTTCACGCTTCATGATGCCAATCCGAGCATTCGAATCACTCGATTCAATCACTGCATATGTTTCTAAAGCTACTCTTGAGACCTCCACACTCAACAACGTCCAAGCTAGCCAGCACTCCTTCGACTGCAGCAAGGCTCGTTCGACGTCGCTCACGTGAATATCAGGACACACTCACGGTACGACAAGGAGCGGAAGAACCGTGCAGTAGTTCTCAGTTAGTGCCGTCAAACTTGGACAAAGCGAACATGCCTCTGCTGGCAATCCTGAAGCAACAGCAAAGACCTCATGCGCGAATGAACTTGCGAATGAGCTCGCGCGTCTGCCGACCTTTCCAGCGACTCTGGATCATCGCGGCGTGCGCGTGCATCTCGGCGTAGCGCGAGGCTTCGAATGCGCGCAGCTGCGGAATCGCGCAGCTCTGCAGACGGCACTCCGAGTACCCGAGCGCAAGCAGCACTGCGTCGCTCTCAGTACTCGTGCTATTGGCGTTGCTACTCTCGGTACTGCTTCCTGCGTCTCGCCCGCTTGCCATCACGATCGAGAACGAGTGGACGCCGCGGTCATCGAGGTGGATCGCGAACACACACGCAGCGGCTTCGACGTCCCAGACCTTGACGTACCCGTCAAAGCCACTCGAGACCAGCAGTGTGCTCGCGCGCGTCCACTGGAGACACGACACTTTGCCCACGTGCGCTTCGAAGCGCGTCTTGCTCGGCAAGCGTCGCATACGGACGTTCACGACTGAGATCCACGCGCGCAGACAGTTCGACTCGGCAACGGCGAGGACGAAGCCGCGGTCGTCGAACGCCGAGCAGTTCACCGTGTTGCGGAACGCGAGCTGTTCGCATACAAGCTCGTCATCGCGTGCGCTTCTGCTGCTGTTTGACAGTGACAGCGAGTGGTGGTAGTAGAGGTGGAGCAGCGCCTTGCCGCGGACTGCGGCTGCGAGCATACTCTCACTCACGCAGCTCGCGATGTGGCAGATGCGGTCGGTCAAGTCGATGCGCTGCTGGCAGTGCAGCGCTGGTGCGAGCGCGTACACAGCGACGCAGTGCGCCATGTCCGAGAGCAAGAGCAAGCGACCGCTTGCAAAGAACTGCAGCGCGTGGATCGCACTGAGGTTCTCGATGCGATGCGTCGCGAGCAGACGCGAGATTGCACTCGTGCTAGCAGAAGTGGCAGCGACAGCACTAGACGACGCAGTCGGCGCCAGTGGCTTGAACTTGGACTTGGGCGACGACGATCCAGTTGCAGCAGCAGAGCTTAGTGATGGCGTCGCTACTGCGACTGGAGCGCTCGCGTCATCGACACCAAAGTCGAGCGCGTACAGCGAGAGCTCGTTTCGCTTGCGCGCAGCGCTTGACGCAGTCACGAGCAATTTTGTCGATGCGCTCCACGCGAGCGTCTGGTGCGCGTCTTTTGGGAGCGAGGGCGAGAGCTTCACAGGCGCAAACGTGTCGGCGTGGAAGAGCAGTACCGAGTTCGCGATGCAGCTCATGACCGCGCGCTTCCAGCCAAGTGTGGCAATCGGCGCAGTCGTGAGTCCACGCACTTTGCGGCTCAGTAGACGACGCGCACTCAGCGCTACGACTGCAACGCGGCAGCTGTGCGTGCTCACAGCGCCTTCTTCGTTCGTGCACACGCAGACGTACTCGGCTTCTGCGCGCTTTGTGAGCCGCGTGATGAGCAGTGCGCTCCGGTGCACGCCCTGTACGAGCTCGTCGTCCTGTGCAAGCGGCTTCCCGTTTGCGTGCCACTGGAAGCTCGAGGCGAGCTGCGCGTTCACACGGAGGCGCACGCTCCGACCCGCGTGCGTGAGGAACAGCCGTGGTGGCGTCTCAAGCAGCCGCGGCAACCGAGGCTCAGACGGGTCGAGCCCGAGCGCGATCTTGCGCGCACGTAGCTTGGCGCGACGCGCGTTCTCTGCAACGAGTTGCTCGTCGCGCTCGAGCTGTTTGCGCGCACGGTCGTCTTGGTCTACAGCGGCGTCGTCGCGGATCCACTCGCCAGTCGGTGTGAGCACTTTGCGAATGCGCACGAGCTGATGCATGAGCTGCTCATTGTCTCGCGCGAGTGCTGCGAGGACGCGCACGCTCTCCATCACGCCTTCGATGCTGTTGGCAAAGCCGTACTTGGACACGATGTGTGCAAAGACGTCGAATGCCACTGGCAAGTACCGCTGCAGTGTGCATGTAAGTCCGTCGCGAGTGTCGATGAGTATGGTCTATGGTAGCAGTAGCACGCATGTATGTGATCGGAACGTACGTGGCAAATCAGTGCGATGTCGCCTTGTGCTGCGCGCACAGACCGCGAGACAGAGCGACAGTCACCGTCAGCTCGAGTCCGATCGGGTCGTATGTGCAGCCTGACACACAAACACACAGACGCTTCGCACCGTACTCGAGCGCACTCTGGAGCTGCTTCTTGACGTGTTCGTGCGTGAACGCATCGAGGATCTCATCGGTCATCACTACAGTCTCGCATTGCCCACAAGTCTTGTCAGTCTCAATGCCTCAAGCGTTGCAAGTCGTTGAGTTGTTCGACGCAAGCGCGACGCACTCTGCGCTTTGAAGCCTTCGAGCGGCGTATAGTCGTCCTGGAAGCCACTGAGCGTCTTGCGCGCATTCGCATTTGGCGCAACGAGTCCGCACGTGCGGCAGAGCACGAGCTCACGCGCTTCGAGTGTCTGACGCAGCTGCTGCTGCGGCGGACATCGAACGAGGTTGCGGCCACCGCATGCGACGCATACGCTCTTGACAGGCTCTGGGCGGTGCCCCAGACTACTGCTCACGGCTTTGCGTCGATCTGCGCGCCGCATGATGTCCCGAGATGCTATGGACGACTCGTCGTCTCGAGTGATGCGTGAGCGAGCAGGCGCGTGTGCAGAAGGATCGCGCCTCGACTCGCCGCACTCGTGAGAGTGACCAGCCGCGCGCACACACACGCTCACAATCGGATTCGCGTCAGCCCAAGCAAGCGAACGAGGCAGGAGACGATGAAAGAGCAGCAAGTTACGGCGATGCCGATCGATGACGCAGACGAACCACCGCCGCTCGAGCTCGAGTGCCACTCGCTAGCCTCAGTGGCGACGAAGCGTTCGCCTGCAAGTCAACGGAGCAGAGGCGACAACCAACGCGACGACGCAAACGAACACAATGGTGGCGACGACGACGAGCCGAGTCCGATGAACGAGATCGTCGCAACGGCGCAGCGCGCAAAGGAGGCGAAGCGCCGGCAGCAGGAGCGCGAGAGCAACAGTCAGTCGTTTGGCAGTGGACTCCGCAAAGGCTTCTTTGCGGCGGCCAAGCCAGCGCGTGCGACGGCTCCGACAAAGACGCAGCAGAAGGCGAAAGCAAAGACGATGTCAACGGTGCGTGCGTCTGTGTGACAGCAACAGATGCAACGACGCGCATGTGCTCAATGCGCTGCTCGGTTGCTCGTGCTGAAGTCAGTGGCTGACTGTCTAACTGTGTGATGCGTTCCCAGCGCGAGGACTTGCTGATCGTCAAGCCCTCGACGCAGCCACAAGCGCCGTCGGCTTCTGCACCAGCGCAGTCGTCGTTTGTGTTTCCCGAAGTGCAGAGTGCGCTCGAGAGCATGCGGCAGCTCGATCCAAAAGGTGCGTCATGCTCCAGTCAGCACGGCAGCGCGCTTGAGAAGCTCGAGCGTCGGTGCTGACTGACCTGTCGCTTGCTGCAGCGTGGATGGACGCCAAGTTCTTTGAGAAGCTCGCGCGCAATCCCCAGCTCGCTCGAGGTGCGTCTGTGCACTGACTAGTACTGCATGTGCCACTCTTACAAAGACTGAGTGTCTATGGTGTTGTGTTCATTAGCGCTGCAAGATCCGCACTTCACACAAGCGATCGACGAGCTGCAGCGCGACCCAGAGGCTGCGATCCGCAAGTACCGCACCGACGCTGCTGTGTCGGCCATGCTGCAGGAGTTCATGGGCTTTCTCGGCAACCACTTTGAGGAGGTGCGTGTGTGACGCCATGTACTAGCAGTATGCTCTTGTGTATGACTGACACTGTGAGTACTATCTGACACGGGCACTGATGCCATCAGCTTGGGAAGCAGCAGGACGCAGCAACGCAGAAGCGCCAACAGCAACAGCAGCAGCGCTACGACAGCGAGAGTGAGAAGCAAAAAGCGCTTCTTATCCAGTCGACATTGCAGCAACGATCGTCTGCAGGCAGTAGCGCCAGTGCAGGCACTGTCGACCTTGACGCTGCACGCCGGAATGCAGTCGCGAACATGCAGCGGTCGCCAGAGGAGGACGCGCAAGTGCAGAAGATCCTGCAGTCGCCCGAGCTGCTGCAAGCGCTCTCGGACGTCGAGCTCATGCAGCGACTGCGCGCGTGTGCCGAGTCGCCTCAGGAGCTCCGGCGTCTGCAGACAGACCCTGTGCTCGCGCGCAAGCTCCAGCTGCTCGTCGATGCACAGCTCGTGCGCTTGGAGTGACGACGCTCGAGCTGAAGTGTAGTACGTTTTCGCTGACAAAAACAACAACTTGTCAAACATTTGCTCGTACAATGTGCCTAAATGTGGCTCCTTCGATTCTTACATCTGATTTTCTATTCATGTGTCCACTACTAAAGGCTGGAAAATGTCGTTTTCTGCTCCGCGGGTGTTTTGTCCGCTGAAAAAATGCACTTTATCCGCTACGCTTGGACAATGTATGGATGTGCATGGCAGTGCGCGCGAAAAGTAAACGGCCAGCGAGCCACTCACTCACAAACAAGCAAGCAAACGAACAAACGAAGAGCATCATGAGCGGCGTGAAGGACCAAGTGGACGCCGAGATGGCGCGCTACCGCGTGCTGCAGGAAGGTGCGTCTCTATACGTCGCTCTCTCTATTGCTGCTCTCGTGACACTCTGTATGCGCTAATCGCTGCGTCTCATTCGTTTGCGTGATGACACTGCAGAGGTGCAAGTGCTTGCGACGCAGCGCCAGCAGTACGCGCAGCAAGCGAACGAGAACACGATGGTCAAGAAGGTGCGTCCTCACAGGCGCTCCATGCATTGGCTCGAGTGATCTTGACAAGCAATACATACTCACACACGCATGCTATGAATGCATTTGTGTAAACAGGAGCTGGACCTGCTCGGCGACGACGCCAAGGTGTACAAGCTCATTGGTCCTGTGCTGCTCAAGCAGGACGTGAGCGAAGCGAAGGCGAACGTGAACAAGCGTCTCGAGTTCATCAACAACGAACTGTGCGTCCTTGTGCACACGACTGCTGCTGCTGCTGGTAATAGTGCGTGAGGGCATCCATCGCTGATGCCTGTCGACTGTCGCTCTCTCTATACGTCCCACAGGCAAAAGGTGAACAGCAAGATCGACCTGAAGGAGAAGGACGCAGTGGAGATCCGATCGACTGTACGTCTTCATCTCCGACTGCTCTCTCTCGATCGCTCTCTTTCTCGTTATCGAGACCTACACTCACAGTCTTTCATGTGTCTGTCTGTCCGCCTTTCACTCGGTACCAGATCTCGAACCTGCAGATGGAGATGCAGAAGCGCGCGGCCGAAGCAGCGCGTGGCGCAGTCGCAGCGCAGTAGGACGACCATCTTCACAGCAGCAGCAGAGTAGGAGCAGGACATGGTGCAATGAAGAAGCAACAGGACGTGCTTCGCATGTGTATGAGTCTCTCTCTATGAATGATCTCGCATTCGCTCTCTCTCAAGATCTCACAGCCCAAGCGCGTCGAGACTGTGCACGCGCGCACCGAGCTCCGTGCGCGGCACGATCTCTGCGACCTCTTGTAGCGTCGTGCGAGCGACTGGCGTCGCGTGGAGCGTGTGACGCCCTGCTTCGTGCACGCGCACGAGTACGTAGTCGCCCTTTGCTGCGCGCACGCCTTCGGCTGCGAGCGCTGGCAGCGGCGCAAACGCACTCGCTAGCGCTGGACCAGCGCGGTGCTGGAAGTCGCGCAACGAGCCTGGGAGCATGTAGTCGGGGAACACGCAGCGCTTGTGCGTGTCAGTGAGACCCGTGAGCATCGGGTTTGCGTCGTTCGAGCGGCGACTCGGACCTTGGACAAGCACAACGTGGAGGCGGTCGAGGTCCTCGGCCTTGTTCTTGCGCGTCACGACGTCGCTGTACGTGTCAATGACCTCTTGGAGGCGCCGGAGCTTCACGTCACTCGGGACGTCGTCGTCCATGCGATGCGCTGCGTGCGTGCGTGCGCGGACCGAGTACGCAAACATGAACGCCTGGTCGTAGCACACGCGGCGCATGAGCGAGAGCGTCTCGCGGTGCTCCTCTTCCGTCTCGCCGCAGAAGCCAGCGATGAAGTCTGACGAGATCGCAACGCCAGGGATGCGCGAGCGCATGTTGTCGACCAGGGCGATGTACGCCTCGCGCGTGTAGCCGCGGCGCATGCGCTCGAGCATCGACGAGCTCCCGCTCTGCGCCGGCATGTGGATGCTGCTGCAGATGTTCAGACGCTCGTGCATGAGGTCAAAGACCGCGTCCGGAAAGTCCTTTGGGTGCGGCGACGTGAAGCGAATGCGCACTTCCGGGTCGACGCGCGAGACTTCGTCGAGGAGGTCGACAAAGCGAAAGCCCGGCGTGTCGCGCGACCGGAACATGTTGCTAAAGCCCTCGGCAGCGACGTACCCGCGGCCGCGCTCGCGTGCGCCGTCCGACTTCTTGTCGTGGAAGCTGTTGACGTTCTGGCCCAAGAGCACGACCTCTTTCACGCCTTCGTCACGCAGTGCGCGGACTTCGTCGACGATCGAGTCGAGCACACGGCTGCGCTCGCGGCCGCGCGTGAACGGCACGATGCAGTACGAGCACATGTTGTTGCAGCCGCGCATGATCGAGACAAACGCCGACGGACTCTCCGGGTCCGACCGCACTGGAGCAATGTCTGCGTACGTCTCGTCGAGCGAGAGCTGGACATTCACGGCCGACTGCCCGCCGCGCACAACGCGCAACAGGTTGGGAATGTCGCGGTACGCGTCGGGTCCGACGACGAGGTCGACCATTTTGTCCGACTCGAGTAGCTGCGTCTTGAGCCGCTCGGCCATGCAGCCGAGCACGCCGACTGTCGGGAGCTGCTTTGGCGCGCGCTTGCCGCTCAGACGCAGCAGCTTCGCTTTCACTTGGCGGATCTGCTCGAGGCGGTTCCAGATCTTCGCTTCGGCGTTGTCGCGCACTGCGCACGTGTTGAGCAAGATGATGTCGGCGTCCTCCGGCGCAGTGGCTGGCGCATAGCGGTTCTCGAGCAAGATCGCACGCACGATCTCCGAGTCCGCCGAGTTCATCTGACACCCGTACGTCTCAATGAAGAACGTCCGCTGTGCCTGTGCTTCGTCTTCGAGCTCTTCGAGCGACCGCACGGTCTCGGGCGCTGGGAAGTTCATCTCGCTCGCTTCGTGCAGCGCAGCAGAGCCAGCGACGTGGTCGCTATCGTCGCGCGACTCGCGGATAAAGTCAGCGAGTCCTGGACCGGACGCTGGCAAGCGCGAGCCATTGCTGCTGCTGCTGTTTGTGACTTTGACGTGTGCGTGTGCGTGGCTGCCGTTGCCAGAGCAGTTTGAGTGCGAGCGCACTGGCGCTGCTGCTACCGCAGCGCTCGCAGCACTGCGCTGCACAGCAGAGCGCGACGCACGAGCGAGACGCGATGCTCGCTGCAGCATGTCGTCCTGCTACTCGAGTGCTTGGCAATTGAGCTGATGGCGTCCAGCGATGCTGGATGTGAGACCATCAGAATGCGAATCGTACTTATGCGAATGTCTCAAGTACGTTTGCTATGACAAAATAGCACTTGACGAAGACTCGAAGACACTCGAAGACGATGGCGACTGCGCGCGTCGCGACTAGCGCCGACGATGCCGAGGTCTGCAACTGGAGCTGCGGCATGTGCACGTTCGAGAACGAGCGCGACGCAAGTGCGTGTGAGATCTGCCTCACGCCGCGCCAGACAACGCCCATAAAACAGGCGAGTACCAAAAGCAGCAATAGCGACACTCGCTCGACCAAGAAGCAGCGCAGCAGCAGTAGCAGTAGCAGCACGACTACTACGACTCCAAAGCGCTCGATCCAGCAGCCGCTCGTGGCAGTCGGGAGCTCGAGCGAAAAGGAGGCGCTGCGGCTGAAGAAGAAGATCGAGCAGATGAAAGAGCTCGGCATCGACTTGCCTGCGAACGACATGATTGCGCTGCTCGCGCGCAACTGCTACAGCGTCATGGCGGCTGTGAGCGCGTACTTTGAGCAGATGGCAGCAAGCGATGCGTCTGCAACGGCAGTCGACGCAGCAGCCGAGCGCCGCGTGGCTCAAGCGAGCGCGTTCTTCGAGACGTCGTTTGCGCACGAGCCGTTCCGTTTGCTGGGCAGTCGGACCATGAGCGCGACGCTGAACCGCGCTGGCGTCTCGATAGACGTCGGTGACCGACTCGTGCTCCAGGCAGAGAACGCTGGGAAGAAGCGCCTTCGCCCTGGCACTAGCAACAGCTCTGCGTCGACTGGCACTAGCACTGGTGTTGCATCAGCAGCGTCCTCGCTTTCAGCTGGCGTCGTCCGTGTTGCGACAGAACATCACTCACTGGTACGTAGTGGCTACTGTGTCCTGTGTTCTCGCTAGACCTTTGGACTCTCACACACGCGTCTCTGTGATGGATATGAACAGATCGGTCGCCTTGACCGCGACATGGAGACGCTCTTCCAGCCGCTCATGCACGACGGACTCGTGAAGCTCGGCGGCGTGTGTCTCTCCGCACCTGCGTCGTCGCAGATGTTCGCATCGTTCAATGTACGTCTCTTGCATGTAATGGCTTGTTGTGTGCTCGAGCAATAGGCGATCGACTAACTGACTTGTCGATGACCTTGACGGTGTTGCCCATGGCGCTATGAGCAGGTGCTCGTGTTCGTGTTTGTCCACACAAAGGCGTTTGGGATCTTTGACGAAGCGCACGCGCAGTTCCACCTCTCAGACGCGCTCTACGCGGCGCTTGAGCTCCTGCACACAGATGAGGCGACAGCAGACGCGAGTGCGCCAGTCACGGCGGCGAAAGACGCTGACGCAGGCTTAGAGGCGCTCTTCTCGGACTTTATCGGCGCTGGCGCTGACGACAACAATGAAGAGGATGCGAACGATGCGAATGGCACCAAGAGTCGTCCAGCGGATCAGCTCGCGCCACTGCTCAAGAACATCACACTGCGCGACCACCAACGCGCTGCTGTGCGCTGGATGCTCGCGCGTGAGAACCAGCTCCGCATGAAGGCAAAGGCGGCAAAGTCGAAGACCGAGGTTACGGCAAGGACAACGGACGCGAGCGCCTCCAGCGGCTCAGACGACGAGATGAGTCCGGTACGATACTCACACGCTGCTTGTGTCTGTGACGATGTGCTCTGTCCTGACGTTTGCCATTGTGTCTACAGATGTGGGAGACGCGTCAGTTTGCGCGCAACGGCGGCGCATTCTTTGTCAATCGGTTCGAGAAGATTGCGTCGCTGCGGCGTCCCGAGCCGCCGACGCCGTGTCTCGGCGGCATCCTCGCCGACGACATGGGCATGGGGAAGACGATGATGATGCTCGCGCTCATTGCGCACCAGAAGCACTTTAGCGCACGCGACAGCGCTGCTGCTGAGCCGCCAGCGCCACGTCATACAGCGCTGCCATTTGCTGCGAGCACGCGCCGTGGGAACAGCAGTCGTCGTTCGCAGACGCTCATTGTGTGTCCGCTGAGTCTGCTGCACCAGTGGAAGAACGAAGTCGACGAGCGCTTCTGTGCGAACGCTCTGAGTGTCTACGTCTACTATGGTGACGACCGCGAGAGCAGCGCTCTCGGTGGCGCGATGCACAAGAGCGACGTCGTGCTCACAACGTACGGCGTCCTATCGAAAGAGTTTGAAAAGCTCTCGACTCATACGAGCGTCCTCGTCTCGCGGCCGTGGCATCGCGTGATCCTCGACGAAGCGCACAGTATCAAGAACCGCATGACAACGTACTTTCGCGCCTGCGCCGCGCTCCAAGCCGTGCACCGGTGGTGTCTCACTGGCACGCCGCTCCAGAACTCGCTCGACGACCTCTTTGCCTTGCTCTGCTTCCTCCAGTACGAGCCGTGGTCCCGCGTGTCGTGGTGGAAGCGCGTGATCACGACGCCATTCGAGCTCGGCGACGAAGTGAACGCGCTCGGGCGGCTCAAAGTCGTGCTCACGCCGATCTTGCTCCGTCGCACAAAGCACACGCGCGACCGCCATGGGCAGCACATTGTGCAGCTTCCACAAAAGCACGTCGAGCTCGTGAAGCTCACGTTCTCGGACGACGAGCGCACGTTCTACCAAGCCGTGTACGACAAGAGTCGCGCCGAGTTCAATGGCTTTGTTGCAAGCGGCATAGCGAGCACGAGCTACGTCGCGATCTTTGCGCTGCTGCTGCGACTGCGGCAGGCGTGCAACCATCCGTTCCTAGCGCTTGGACGGAACTTTGAAGAAGCGCAGACAGCAGGAGGAGACGGCGACAGCAGCAGCGCTGAGACAGGATCTGCAGCGTCGTCGTCGCTCTTTCGACCGCAGCCTGGCGAGTCCATGGCGTCGTACTACAGTCGCATTGCAGCCCAGCTGCAGCAAGATCTGCAGCGCAGTGCCTCGTCATCGGCAACAACGGCGTCAGGCACGGCGACCGCGCGACTGACGGAAGCTCAGAGCAGCAGCAGCACAGTTGATAAGTCTGAGAGCAGTGGCTCGCGCGCCGGTGGACTCACCAAGTCGTACATCGCGAGCGTATTGGCTCAAGTCGAAGAAGGACTCGAGTCGCACGAGTGCCCCGTGTGTCTGGATCCGCCTGTGAACGGCGTCCTCACTGCGTGTGCGCACGTACTGTGCGAGCAGTGTCTCCGCGATAGCATCGCAAGTGACCCTGAGAGCGGCTGCCCAGTGTGTCGCGCGCCAGTTGACATGGCGAAAGTCTTTGTGCTCCCAACGCCAGGCGCGAAAGCGTCAGAGGACGCAGCAGACGCAGCTGTCGAGACAGCGGAGCAGGACGCAAACGACAGCATGGACGGCACTGCATCAAGCGACTCGAGCGACACGCGCACGGGCGGCGTGTTCCTGAGCACAAAGCTCGCACAGCTGCTGCGCGACCTCACGCTCATCTGTCGCGAGAACGAGCAGAGCGACGGCGTGACGAAGAAGCGCAAAGTCGTCGTGTTCTCGCAGTGGACGTACATGCTCGAAATGATTGGGAGGCTCCTGCAGGCGAATGGCTTTGCGCACTGCACGTTCCACGGCTCGATGCCGCAAGATGCGCGCGAGCGCGTGCTCACGCGGTTTGCAAAGGACCCAGCACTCGACGTGCTCGTGATCAGTCTCAAAGCCGGTGGCGTCGGACTGAACCTCACGTGCGCCTCGGTCGTGATCTTGATGGATCCGTGGTGGAACCCTGGCGTTGAGGATCAAGCGATCGACCGCGTGCATCGCCTCGGACAGGACCAGGACGTGATCGTCAAGCGCTACGTCGTCGATGCAACTGTCGAAGACATGATCCTGCAGCTCCAGCAGCGCAAAGAGAAGCTCGCCAAGCACGTGCTTGTGGCATCAAAGAGCGGTGACGACAAGCGCAGCGAGCGGCTCAGTCTCGAAGACCTCAAGAGCTTCTTCCGGTAGTGAAAAGCGCATAGAGCGAGCGAGAGCGACCAGCAAACGAACGAGACTCTGTATGTGAAGATAGACGCAAGTACATTGATCCGACTGCTGATGATGATACGTCGACGAGTGTCACGAGCGCATGTCGTGCAGCAGACGTGAGACAGTCGCTGCCAGGACGTGGCACAGAAACCAGCGACAGCCAGCACGACCCGGATGTGAGCTCGCGCAGCAGTCGGGATCCGAGCTGCCTTGGCCAAGGGCAAGAGCGTGTAGATCACGGCCGCTGCGCGATCACGTCAGAGCTGTGCGGACTGACGATGGCTTCTGCGTCACGTCCTGGCAGCGACTGTCTCGCGTCTGCCGAAGCACCAAGAGCGACGAACGACACGATTCTTGTGGTCGTCAATGGCGGCTGAAGCTCGATGAGCAAAGACTCGTCACGCTCTGCTTGCGTCTCAGGAAGTTGCACGAGCACGTGGATCTCTTCTGCCGCTGTGCATTAGGGTGCCGATGATGAACGCACCAGCTGGACAACACGTTGTGCTCGCTCCATCACCGTTCGCAGCTGTTCAAGTGCCAGAGAACAACCCGGTCCAAGCGCTGAATGGTCTAGCACCGAATCGTCGCCCGACGTTCGACGTTGATTGCAAGTCGACCTCCGTGTGTGTTCCGTTGGCTGCTTTGACCGTCTGCAGCTCTTGCACATGCGCGCTCTCCGGCTCATTGAACTCACTGCCGCCGTCGACGACTGCGCACCAGAGCTCCATCGCGCTCTCTTTCTCTTCGCACTATGCCGTCGGTGCCATCGCCACGATCGTCTGTCGTCCTGCAGCACACATCAAAGACGAGTGCGTCAGCCACCGACTCCATCGTATCGTCCACGTGCTCTAGAGCTGCAGTTTGTGTAAGCATCGTTCAGTGTCGCACGACAAGTCAGCACTTACGAGCGTCGAGGTAGTGCGTGGCAAGAGGCTCGAGACAGTCGAGGCACTGGAGGCTGGCGATGTGGGGCTGATGAGCGTCCACACGAGTGCGCGAACGCTCGCGCGTGGAGCGTGAGCCAATGCTGTGGTGACTGGCGATGTGGGGCTTGAGTGGCGAATGTCAGAGTGACAACACAATGAAAGAGCGAATGCAAAAGCGGAAGCAAGAACTTGCTGTGTGTGTGGAGAAGCAGGTTCGTGGAAGCGCGAGGATGCGAGTGCGAATGGATTGAAATCTGGGGTAGATAGAGAAAAGGCAACGAAATGACCATCACTCTGTCTGAAATGGCTTCATCAATTGCACATCATTGGAAGCACTTGCGGCAAACAACAACAACAATGGCAGACGACTGAACTATTTGCGCACTATGCATGGCGATCGTAGATCAATCTCTCGTTCTCGCTCGCGCACTGAGCGCTGAATGCGTGCTCTGAGCGCTTGCGTAAGCCGCGGCACATCGACGCTCGATGCTCGATCTCGACGGCACCGCTCAAACTGCTCGCATCATGCTCTGCATTGCATAGCTGTGAATGCCTTTGATGATGTCGTCAGTACTCTGCTGCTTCTGGCCTCGCGCCTCTTTGCTTGACTAGAGTTCATGGAGTGCAAGCGAGCCGCAGTCTGCATCTCAAGCGATGCGAACTGGCGCAATCGTAGCAGCAACACATATGCAGACACGAGGAGCACTGTGTGGTGCTTGCGCTTGTGAAGTTGCAGAATGATTGGATGTGAGCACGATGGCAGCCTCGCGAGCACACGAGAGAGCGAGATTGATCCATGTGAAGCTGAATGAGAGCATTGCCAGACGTTCCAATCAATGCAGCGTGGTGACCGAGCTGAGGTCGAGGTTGCAAGGCGTCTGTGCCTTGCTTGGTCCTGGCAGACACAATCCAGAGGCCGTTGACGTTGTCTTTGACTCGCTCTGGTCGCGACATCTCGACACATCAGCACCTGTGTGCTCGTGAGCGTTCAAATAGCAATTGCGAGCCAAAGTGTGACCGTTAGTGCTTCTGTTTGTAATGCCGAGCGTGACAAAATACAGGACAGCTGTGTCGACTCTCTCTGTCATTTTTCCCTTGCACTTTCCAACAGACACAGTCTCTGTCTGAACAACGACGCATTCAAACATCGCTCCCGCGCTCTCGCTGATCAATCACCTCGATCACCAGCAGCAGCTCGGTCGTCGTCGTCGTTGTCCACGCTCGCGCTCACTTGCATCCACACACACGTACAGACACAGACAACGACCATGGCGATGCTCACTCGTGCGCGCGCAAAAGCCGCAAACAAGCCGATCTTTGTCGACGAGCAGTGGAGCGACGCGTACATCCACAACAAAGACGAGCAGATCGACGCAATGCACGCCGAGCGCGTGCGCGACAGCGGCAGTGGCGGCTGGAGCGACCACGACAATGAGAGCAGCGACGATAGCGACGACAATGACGATCCAGACGCCGACGTCTGGCGCTCGGACGACGAAGCGCATTCCGACTCGGACGACGACGACTCAGACAACGACGACGCCATTCCAACGACAGATGCACCAGTTGCGACAGCGACAGCGTATACAATGGTGACTGCGAGTGGCCACCACCGCGTGCAGTCGTCGTCGTCGCGCTTTGCAGGTGGTGGCTTTGTGGAGAACGTCTTCTGGACCGTGCTCAGTGTGCTCGTGGTCCCCATGTTCCTGTACGCAGCAGTGCTTAAGCGGTACGTACGCACTGTTATATGCACCCGTTGTTCCGTGTGCGAGTGGCCAAACATGAAGACACGGACTGACAGTTGACTCATGGTACGCATGCCGCTCTCGCTCTATAGCAACACAACGCCATGGCCACTGCAGAGCGCGAGCTTTAGCGGAATGCTCGTGAAAGTCCTCGCGAACGTGTTCTCGCTCGCATGCCTCGCTGGCGCGTGCTACGGCGCCGTGTGCATCGAGAGCGTGCCGACTGCGCTACACGCGCTGCTCTGGCGCAACCTCGAAATCAACAGCAGCCCGGTCGACTGCAGCGCGTCGCTCGTGCGCGGATGGGACGACTGCTTGGCGAATAGCAACACGCTCCGTGCGTTGCAGCCAGTGTCGCCACTGTGTATGCAAACGCTTGCGCAGAGCAGTGTGCTTGCAGTCTTTGCACTGCTTGTCTGCTGCTTCCACCGCCGCTGGCTCAAAGCGCTGCTGCTGCTGAGCGTCGTGAGCTACGCGACGTTCAACGCTGCGATGGAGTTCCAGACCGAGCAGCGCACGTCCGTGCAGATCTTCTCGCTCGACCCGACGTTTGCGTTTGCGAACGAGAGCATCTTCGTACGTCGCCCACATGCTCCTAGTGCTGCTCTGTGGGTCTTAGGACCCTAGAGCTCTTGGACCCCTTGGCTCATTGTATGGATCGCTATGTCTCTGGATGTGATGACGACAGGTCGCGATCGATGGACAGAACCTCGCACAAGGCGGCGTCGTTGCGTGGGTGCCGTACTGGGGAGGATTGCAACAGCAGCGCGCGCACAAGTGCCCGAAGCTCTTCCCCGCGCCGCTCCAGAACGGCGGTGTGCTCGTGACATTCGACAGCGTGAACGACTACATTCCGTGCTATGCCGCGTCGATCAGTCCGCGCGCGTCGCGTGCTGACGCAGACGCTGCGTTCCGGTGCTTTGACGCGATTCGCTTGCGCGTGAAGGACCAGAAGAGCGTCCCAGGGTGGTCGCTCCACACGAGCGCCGCTGCTGCTGCCAAGCGCAACGAGCTCTAAGACGAACGAGCCTTTGTGTGTCATCCATCTAGCCATCCAGACAGATCAGCCAGACAGATCAGCCAGACCAGACGAACCGACAGACAGACATAGAGTACCGCAACGTAGCACGCAAGGACGATCGAATGGAACAAGTGGACTGAGTGAAGGACGTGGAATGGCATAAGAGACGTACGTGTTGCTCGCGTGAGCTACAAGTCTGTGCGCCGCCCTGTGACGTTGTTGAGGTACCGCGACTGCACGAACACGCGCTTGAGCTTGACTTTCGTGCTGCTCGGGGCGCTCTCGCCTGCGTTTTGGTCGCGATCTGCTGGTGTTGCACTGGAGGCACTGTCCGAACCAGGTCGCTGTGTTTTGGGCGTTGCGACTGGCGTTGTGGGTGCAGATGGCACTGCTGTCCCAGCTGCTGCTGGCGTCGCCCCAGTGCCTCTGCCTAACTGCGTGAGGACGCCGCCAGCGACCCAACTGCTCGTGCGGCTCCGCATGAAGCCTCTGCTGCTGCTGCTCTCACTCTCGTCCTGACTCGCTTCGAGCTTGCGCTTTGCACGCAGTGGCTCGGCTCGGAGCTTCAGGAGCTCGACGCGCTCTTCCAAAGGTCGCTTTGGCACTGTCTTGGTCGGCGTCCGACTCCCATCCGTGCGACTGCTGCTGCTGCTGTTGTTCTTGCGTTGCACCATGCGTTCCATCACTTTCTTCACGCGCTCGCACTCGGTCCGCAGAGCGTCGTTCTCCAGTGCGAGCTTGCTCTGCTGCGCGAGCTCGCGCTCCATGCTCTCGATCCGGCTCTTTGCTTTTTCGAGACTGCCGGCGGCGACGCGACCGCGACGGAGTTCGCGCTTGATGAGCGCGAGCACCTCGTCTGGCGAGACACTATCACTGCTACTGCTGCTGCCATCATTGCCCTGCTCTGATCCGTCGCGCAAGAGTTCAAAGACGTCGCGCTGGAGCTGCTGGAGACTCTGGACCTGCAACTGTGTGTCGCGCACGTGCTGCTCGAGCTGCGTCTCGCGCACGCGCCACTCGCTCTCGCGCACTCGCACTGCGCGCTCAATGCGTCCAGCGAGCGACTCGTCAGCGCTGTCCAACTGCTTGCGCTGGTCACTCAGCTGCATGCACTGGCGCTCGTTCTCTTGTTCGAGCTGCAAGAGTCGGTCGTCGCGCTTGCGCAGCTCGGTCTGGATCCGATCGATCTCGCTTGCGAGGAACGCGCCGTCGTGCTTGTGCGTCTCGACGCTCTGAGTCGCAGACGCTAAGCGCACTTGCGCAGTCGCGTAGTCCTCTTTGAGTTGCAAGAGACGCGACGTCGTCGCTTCGACCGCCGCCTTTGCGTCTGCGACCTGCGTCTTGAGCGTCGCGCTCTCGTCGCGCAGTGCGTTCGTTTCGCCACGGAGCGTCGCGCACTGCTCCTGTGCGTCCTGGTACAAGCGCTGGAGCGCAGCGTAGTCCTGCTGCGACACTGTCTGCTCGCTACTGCTGCGGCTGCTGCTCTTGACAGCAGCGAGGTGGCCCTTGAGCTCGCGCACGTGCAGCTCCAAGTGCTCTTTCTGTTCGCGCTCGTGCTCGAGCTGTTGCGTAATGCGCATGCGTTCGTGCTCAAGCGCTGCGACCTGTTCGTCTCGCTGCTGGATGCGCGCGTCGGCGGCTGCGATCTCGACGCTGCGGTCCTGTCGGTACACATCGAGGTCGTGCTCGAGCTCGAGCGCGCGCGTTTCGGCGTCTCGCGCTTGCTCCTGCGCGTGCTTGAGGCTCTCGGTGCTCGCTTTCCACGCCTGGTCGAGCTTTACGAGGTTCAGCATCGCCTTTGCGTACTTGCTGTCCATCTCGCGCAGCGCGTCCTGGTGCTCGACGAGCGCGCGCTGCGTCTCGAGCAAACTGCGCTTGAGCGTGAAGTTCTCGTCCTCGAGCTCAATTGCGTTCGTCTCACCGCCGACGCGCATGTGCAGGCGCTCGCGCAAGTGCGCGACCTCCATCTTGAGGTTCATGAGATCGCGCTCGCGCCGCTCTTCGTCGGCTTGGAGCGAGTGGAGACGCACGCCGCGCGCGCCATCAGCGTGCGACTGCATCACGCCAAGCTGCTGTGAGTGAAGAAACACCGCGCGCTTGAATTCAAAAAAGGCAGCGCAGGTGCAGTAATAGTGACAAATGTGAGGGAATCAAATGAATCGACTTGCTGTTTCTATGGTTCAGTGTACTTGCACTCGAGTGTTGCTTCACGATGCCTCGCTCGATGTCCTCACGCCAGCACGAAGCGCGTGTTGACTTGCTCAGGCACCCAGCTTCTCTTGGTGATACTACTCAAGTCTTGAGCGCTCTGCCTGGACAAGTTGACCTCTACGCATCAAGTGCACACTCATTTCCAGCCGTTCTCTGAGTCGTCCTCGACAATGTTGACCATCGCCTAGTTCGCATCGTGAAAGCTCTCGAGCGAGTCTGAGCCTTGGATGCGTTGCGTCTCGGACTTTCAGAAGAGCACGACAAGCGGAGAGTATGGCCTCGCACTCAAGCTTCGAGATGCAGCGTTTGTCCAGAGTTGCTTGCTTTGGAGGCTCCGGCAAGAGGATGTCGCGACTTCAATCGGAGCGCAGTGTGCGATGTCTAGCAAGTGCATCGCTGAGAGCGGCAGGAGTGCGAGAAGAGAGGTTGCATCACGCATGCTTGTGCGAAAGCAAAGGAGGTGGTGACGAACTCCAGCTCTGCAACACGTACACCTACCAGCGCCGGTGCAACGGATGCATTTAGCAAAGTGTGCTGCTATTTTCTCGATCACACTCTCGATCGATCACCACGACAACAGCGCAACTGTTGTCGCGGCTAGACTGCGACGCTCGCTCGCGCGTCTGTGTCTGTGAGTTTAACCGATCAGCTCGAGCTCACCATGGGCTGTGCAGCATCGATCGGCGGTCGTCGAGGCAGCCCTGGCGTCGTGGGACCCGATCCGCGCATCTTGCAGATGCTACCGACTGGCAACAGCAGCAGCACTGCGTCCGTCACACCTCACGTCACACCACCATCGTCAGCAGGAGCAACAGCAACAACAGCAGCAGTCGCACCTACAAGTACAAGTACAAGCGCTATGGATGCGCCGCCGAGTCGTGAGAGCAGTGGCGTTGGCGGCAGGCGACTCACAATGCGGCACACACCAAACCTCGACAACGAACCAGCGCAGCGACTGCAGTCGTTCGTGCTCGAGATGTCGAAGAAAGGACGACTGGAGCTCACGTCAGTCGTCTCGCGCGAAGGCTCGAGTCGCGAGATGGGGACGCTCACAAAAGCGCAGCTCCCGACGTTGCAGCAGATCCCGGGCGTGATCTTCGGCATGAGCAAGCTCCTCGAGCTCAATCTTCGTTGCAACCAGATCAGCAGCATCCCAAAGGAGATCGCATTGCTCAAGGCGCTCGAAGTGCTCATTGTCGCAGAGAACCAGCTCGCAGACCTTCCGCGCGAGCTCGGCGACCTCAAGAAACTCAAGACGCTCGACGTCGCAGAGAACCACATCAAGCGCTTGCCAGACGAGATTGGGAACCTCGTGCGGCTCGAGACGCTACGGGCGAATCGGAATCGCCTCGCGGCGCTGCCGAACGCGATCAAAAAGTGCACGCGGCTCAAGGTCGTGAACCTCTACAACAACGTCATCATGAACCTCGGCGACGGCATTAGCGAGCTCTGTGAGCTCGAAGAGCTCAACGTCGCGAACAACCTCCTCGTGTTCTTCCCAGAAGTCAAGCGCTGGAAGAACCTCAAGCAGCTCTACTTGCAAGTGAACAAGCTCTTGAGTCTCCCAAACATGGACGCACTGTGCAACCTCGAGCTCTTCGCGGTATAGCAGAACGCACTCAAGGCGTTCCCGAGCATGGACAGTCTCGTGCATCTCAAGAAGATCGACGCAAACACGAACGAGATCGCAGCGATCCCACCGTGCTTTGAGCGCATGACGTCGCTCGCGCACTTGAGTCTCCGCAAGAACCTCGTGACGCTCCTGCCGTCGTTCCTGAGCAAGTGCAAGTGCTTGGAGATCCTCGACTTGGGACACAACCCGCTCGTGTCACCGCCTTGCGTGCGGCGTGTGCGGCGCACAGAGCTTTGTAGCGCTTGCCGAACTTGTCGTAGAGGGATGGCTTTGACACGCCACGCACGTTGCCGCCGAGCACGTCGCCAGCATCCGATGGCGAGTAGCCGAGCGTCAGGATCAGGTGCTCTGCAGCGAGCAGTGCACCAGCTGTCTTCTCCTTGTCGTTGAGCGGCATGGTGAGCGAGCGAAGAAGCGAGCGAAGAAGCGAGGATTGTCGAATGACATGCATGTGCTCAGAAGTGATCCTCAGAATCAGAAGATCGAGAAGATCGTCAAGTGCGTCGAATGATGAAATGTGAAGAAAAAGCGCGCTCCGAATAGATAGACTTGCCTTGATTATGTAGCTCATAAAGTGAAAACTAGCAAACGCAATCTGCCGAACGAAGACACTTGCGCTCTGTATGTGAACCGATTGAGGAATCGAGCGTTCGCTAGTGAAGAAAGCGCGAGAATGCTCCTTAGACACACAGACGAGGAGAAAGAAGCAAGCAAGGCAAGGCACGAGCAGAACAACGCGACGAGCAGCAACACACTCGAGCTCTAGAGCGGAGCGCGCCGACACCGCCATGTACGCGAACAACGTGAGCAACCTCGACCAGATCCTCTCGTCGCTGCAGTGTTATCTGGTGCGTCTCCTTGTGCATTGCGCGCTGCAAGTGTGCAGACTCAACTCAACGTTTGTCCTGACCCGACGCAAGTGCACGTGCTCGCTCTCACTCTACGTGTGTGCACATGATCGATCGATCACTAGCAAAGCTCCCGGGTGCGCGGTGATGTATACCAGCTGCTTCGCCAGATCCCGTCGCTGCAGCCCAACTGCGGCATGTTTGGTGCGTGCGTGTGGCTCGCTCGCTCGCTCACTCGCTTGCTTGTTAACAGCAGCTTCGCCATCTTGTCGACATGACGCGTCGCTTGCGTCACGAATGCTCAACTGACGAGCACATGCGGAACCTATTCGATACAATGCGCAGCACACAATGACGGCACGACGAGCACGCTCTTGAACCTCGAAGGCACGATCCCGATCTTCTACCGTGGCAATCAGTACAACATCCCTGTCGAGTTCTGGCTCGTCGAGGCGTACCCGATGGCTCCTCCCGTGTGCTTTGTCCGCCCAACGCCAGGTGCGCTCGTCTGTCTGTCTGTCTGTACGCTATCGCTTGTGCTCTTCAGCATCACTCACGCCGATGGCTGCTGCGATAGACATGATGGTCAAGCCTGGGCATCCGCACGTGACGAGCGAGGGCTTTGTGAAGATCCCGTACACGACAGACTGGCGACAGGTGCGCACATGTGTCCACACTAGTGCTAAGGACCAGAGCAACAACGGCTGAGCGACTCACTACGGTCGTGTGCGGCAGGACTTTACGCTCGTGGAGCTCGTGGCGCACATGTGCTCGATCTTTGGGAACATGCCGCCAGTCTTTCGTCGCCCAGCGCACATGATCCCGCAGTACGCACCGACGCCGTACACGCCAAGCGCATCAGCTACAGGCGCGTACGCACAGCAGCAACAACAACAACAGTCGTACTATCAACAGACACAGCCACAGCAGATGCCGTACCAAACTAATGCGTTCCAGTCGTCGTCGTACGGCGCACAGAGCGATTCCGACTCGCTCTTTGGACCAGGACCGAGCGGCAACAGAGGCACGACCGTCAACAGCGTCCCAGTGCGCGTCGAAGACCGGAGCGTCGCGCTCAAAGTCGAAGTCACATCGAAGATCCAGCTCGAGCTCGAGCGCATGTTCCACCGCATCCGAGGTATGGACACCACCAGTCGACTGGTACGCACGGGCGTTGACCTGCTGCTGTCTTGCTCCATGTGACTGACCGACTGCTGTTTGTCTGTCTGTCTCTGTGTCGTTGTGTGTGGGTGGCGACTTGACGTCCTAGACGACATTGACCTGCAGTTTGAGCACCAGCTCCAACTGACGCAGTCGCGCGAGAACGTCGAGCGCGGGCTCCAGTCGCTCGAGTTCCTGCGCGACGACCTCGTGCGCGCGAAAGGCATCATCGACGCACAGGACATCGAGGTCACCGCGTGGCTCACCGAGCACGAAGCAAAGGTTGGTCGCAGTCGCTTGCGTGTGGCTGTGTGGCTGTCAATGTGCGAACATGTGAGCGAGGGCAAGCGATCGCTCAGACTCACACATAGTGCTCGCTTGTCGACCGCCTCGGACGCTCGCTTGCATGGACAGGAGACGATGGACCCCGACCTGATCTTGGTCGAAGGCGACGCGCTCTCGAAGCAGTACGTCTTGCCTCGCGCGCTCTGTTGCTTGCGCTAGACTAACTACTAGCCACAAGTATGCACTGCTCACACTCGTCGTCTCTGATGCGTCTGCTGCCCCATGTCCGTGCTCACGCCATTGCAACCAACAGACTGATCAAGACCCTGGCCGAGTCGAATGCGATCGAAGACGCGCTCTACTTCCTCGACCGCGCGCTGAGCAATGGCGAGATCGAGCTGAGTGTGTTTCTGAAGGAAGTGCGGAAGCTCGCGCGCAAGCAGTTTACGTCGCAGGCGCTCGTCCAGCGCATCCACGACGCGCAGCAGAGGCTCGCGACGCCGGCGTTCCACACTGGGACCGGCGTGCCGAGCTAGTCGACCGAGTCAGTCAGCCAGTCAGTCGGTCAGTCTCGGCAGCGTCTCGCGCGCACCAAAGCGTCAAATACAATACACACCTGCTGCGTGTAGAGACAGAGACCTGCATGTACGTGCTGCTGTTGCTACTGTGCGTCGATGGTCCTAGAGGGCGGACCTCGTGCTGGTTCATGTATGTGGCGTGGCGCCTCGATGCTGCGTGGCTCTTTGTGAAACACCGCCACTTGATGTCGTCACGAGGTGTCAAACCTGAGTGCTCGAGGGTGCTCGGAGTACTCGAGAGACAGACAGACAGACAGACAGACATCGTTGCTCATGGCTCCTTGCTGCTGACGACGCGCCGCGACGCGCCACGGCCACCACCAATGCCGTTGAGCGTCGACTGGCAAGCGCGCGCGCCGGTCTCGACAGGCGACGGCGCACTGGTCTTATCATCGCCACAAGAAGACTCTCGCTCGAGGTCTCGATGTCGCGATCGCTGTGGTCCGCCGCTCGCCGACCACTACCAACCGAACAGGTCTTGCCTTGAGCAGCGCGCTTGCGCTACGTGGACTGTGCTGTAGTATGCGACAGTAGTAGAGTGCTCGAGAGATTTTTCACAGCGTCCATTATCGCGCATGTCAATGGCGCCGTGCCTCTCCAGACAGATGGGTACATGCGCCGCTATCGACTGGCCAGGACGCGCCTTGTGCTCGACTGGTCTCGTACTCGAGTGCTCGACGATCGCGCCTGCCCAATACTGCTCGACGTACGACGCGATGATGATGGTGGGTGTGTTTGCGCGCAATGAGCTCAGCGAGTGGCATCGCCGGCACTCTTCAACGTGCTCGCTCCAGCTGCGATCGATCGATCGTTGATAGTGATAGGCTAGCGCATACAAACGCCAAGTCATGCAAGGATCTGAGATGCAAGCACACAAAGTCCAAGTCAAAGTACCAACTCAGCTGCCAGTCCTCTACCACGCTCCTGCTCCTATTGCTCTTGGTCATTTTGCCGATTGCACTCTCGACCGCAAGCGGCTGCTCGCCGCTCACTCACTCGCGCATTAGCCAAGAGAGAGAGAGAGAGAGAGAGAAGCGCTCACTGTCGTTGCTGCTCGGTCGCGTGCGTGAACCACATCCTCACACACACACACATACATACGATGGAGACCGACGCGTTGCTGTCGTCGTCGCTGCCGTCGGCGCTCATGACGACGCCGAAGAAGCGCAATCGACGCGTCACGCTCTCGCTCGGCCGCTCCTCGCGCTCGAGCCAAGCGCTGCTCGACGACTTTGACCACCGCGACGACGCAGACCACGAGTTCGACGAAGCCGGGAACGACAGCTACGCCGGCGTCGAAGACATCTACATGCCCAACGATGACGATGACAACGACATTCGTAGCAGTAGCTCGCATGGTCCAAAGATCCCGCCGCTCACAGGCAGCGGGAACCACAGCGCGCTGCTCTACGACCCGGTGCCGACGTCGGAGCGCAACGGCGCGCTCGCGCCGCTGTCGAACGGGATCCTCGCAGCCAACACGCACGCAAACGGCAAGCTCGACGCTGCGATCGCCGCACGCGCACAGTTTGGCGGCATTGACCAGAGCGGACAGCCATACTACCAGCTCTACGGCATCCAGCGCACGAACTCACTCCCGACAGACTTGTACTCGGCTGCGCGGTTCTCGCGCTTTGAGATCGAAGAGGCACTGCGCGCACAGAACGGCACGAGCATCCTCGACTGGCTCAATGGCGGACCGCCGCTGCCACTTGACGCGGCGTCAGACAAGAACACAGAGGAAGAGAGCGTCGATCATGACAAGAAACTGAAGGCGCACCACCTCGAGTCGTATGACTACGACTTCTTTGAGAGCCGCGTGAACATGCAGCACGACCACGAGCAGACGGAAGAGGCGATCCGGTCGCTCAACATCGCGCGGTGGGTCATGACGTTCAGCATCGGGCTGGCGACGGCGCTCGTCGCGTGCTTTGTCGAGACGATGACCAAGACGTTCTCGACGTTCCGGACGCGCACGATGGAGGCGTACGTCCAGCGCGAGAAGGCGGGCGAGGTCCCATTCGGCACGGGCTTTGCAGTCTACGCGCTCATCAGCATGGCGTTTGTCTCGATTGCGTCGTACTGCGTCGCGATCCTCTGTCCTGTCGCCGGCGGCTCGGGCATCTCAGAGATCAAAGCGACGCTCAACGGCATCAAGATCCACCGCGTCGTGCGCCTCAAGACGCTCTTCTGCAAAGCGTTTGGCATCCTGTTCTCGGTCGCCGGCGGCTTGCCAGTCGGCAAGGAAGGACCGATGATCCACAGTGGCGCCGTCATCGGTGCTGGTTTGTCGCAAGGCAAGTCCTCGAGCTTTGGCGTCGACACGAGCTGGACCAAGTTCAAAGGCTTCCGGAACGACAAAGAGAAGCGCGACTTCATCTCGTGCGGTGCTGCTGCTGGTGTCGCCGCGGCGTTCGGTGCGCCGATCGGCGGCGTGCTCTTTGCGCTCGAAGAAGGCGCGTCGTTCTGGCACCAGAACCTCACGTGGCGCACGTTCTTCTGCGCCATGGTCTCGGCGTTCGTGTTCAACTTCTTCATCTCGTTCATGGAGTCCGACATGGAGCACGAGCTCAACAGCCACGTGTTCATTGGGACGCTCGGGACGCAGACGGGGACGTTCTCGTTCGGTCCGTTCATTGGCGCCAAGTCGTACGACGTCGTTGACCTCGTGCTGTTCATTGGCATGGGCGCAGTCGGCGGCTTCTTTGGTGCGATCTTCAACCAAGCGAACAAGGAGCTGACCAAGTGGCGCAACCGCGTCGTGCAGCACCGGTGGCTCAAGTTCAGCGAAGCGCTGTTCATTGCGCTCTCGATGGCCGCTGTCTCGTTCTGGCTCTCGTACTACTTTGGCGAGTGCCGCAAGCGCACGGGACCGTACAGCGACTCGCTCATTGTGCTCTACTGCCCCGATGGCCACTACAACGACCTTGCGTCGCTCTTCACCGTGTCGTACCAGACGTCGATCAAGCAGCTCTTGCACTTTACCGGAGACGACAGCTTCTCGCCGCAGTCGCTTGCGATTTTCCTCTCAGTCTTCTACATGTTTGCGTGCTGGACGTACGGCATCGCCGTGCCATCGGGTCTGTTTGTCCCGAGTCTGCTCGCTGGCGCCGCGTACGGCCGCATCTGCGTCATGGTCGCGCACTGGTTCGGCTTCCCAGTCGGTGCGCAGGACGGGATGTTTGCGCTCATTGGCGCCGCGTGCATGCTTGGCGGCATGGCGCGCATGACGATCTCGCTCACTGTCATCATCCTCGAGTGCACGGGCGTGGTCGAGTGGGGTCTCCCGATCATGGTCTCGCTCATGGCCGCGCGCTGGGTCGGCAACAGTTTCAACGAAGGGCTCTACGACATCCACATCCACCTCAAGCGCCTGCCGTTCCTCGAGTTCGACCCGCCGTTCTACAGCCGCTTCCTCCGCGTCGAGAACGTCATGAGCGCGCCACCAGTGTCGATCGGCCAGATCGTGAAAGCCGGCGAAGTGTACGACATCTTGCGCGAGACGACGCACGGTGGCTTCCCAGTCGTCATTCCGCGCCGCGAGTCGGACGACGAAGACGACAGCACCGGTGCGGCGCGCAAGAAGCAGCGCTTCGCTGGGATCATCAACCGTCGCCACCTCTGTGTGCTGCTCCAGCGCAAGGACTTTTTCATCGACAAGCCCACGCCGTTCACGCGCAAGCCCGCAGGTGACACGACACTGCTCTACAACGACCAGGTACGCTTCCGTTGTGTGTGTCTTGCTGCTGTCGAGAGTGGCAACGACGCCAAGAGGTCTTACACTGTCTGTGCTTGCATGTGTGGTCATGACGTGTAGTACGCGCTGTCGTACCGCGACATTGAGAGCAACTACCCGCGGTACCCGACAATCCAGGAGATCAAGCTCGATGACGACGAGCGCGACTTGTGGATGGACTTGACGCCGTACATGAACGCGACGCCGCACACAGTGCAGGACCAGGTGCGTCCTGCGACAGTGTGGTCTGTTTGTTCAGTGTGTGGGATGCATAGCGTGGAGGCACACTCACTCACACACTGTTGCTCCTCGTGCTCTGCAGACGCCTGTGCCACGTGCGTTCCGTCTCTTCCGGTCGCTTGGACTGCGTCACTTGGTGCGTTCTGATGCGCGCCGCCTCGCACTCGCTCGTTTGCATGCTCTTGACCGCGTTGCCTTGAGTGCTGACGTGTCTTGCTCCTTGCTTGCTGCTTGCTCCAATGATGATCAATTGACTGATCCATCATCAGATCGTGCTCAACCGCCGGAACGAAGTGCGCGGGATGATCACGCGCAAGGACTTGACGCCGAGCCACTTGAAGCAGTGCCTCGAGAGTCTGAGCGAGACGGAGAAGCAGCGCATCCAGGGCTACTTCCACCGCGGACGCTCTGGGTCCGAGAGCTTCCGTGACGTCGAGAAGACGCTGCTCAACATTGTCGACAACTCGTAGAGAGAGCAAGTGAAGTGGTGATAGAGGTGATTGAACGAGTGCTTGACATAGACGTTGGCTGTATGATGGAGTCTCTTTGCTGACTGGAGACTGTGCATGTGAAGAGCTGAGCTCTTGGGCATGTCGACCTGATGCTTCAGTCTTTGGTTGACGCTCATGAGAGTCACAGCTAGTCCGCCGCTACTGCTCGCATCCGTTTCGCTAGCTGCGAGTCCAAGTTTGCTCTAACAAGCGACCGAGTGAGAGCATGCCGACGTGGTCTCTGCGCTGAGTGATGGCGTCGAGGTCGCCGCACAAACCTGCAGCGCAGCATCACCAGCAGGGACTGTCACCGCGCAAGCTGCAGTCTCAGCGCGCAGGCAGTCCAACCGAGCATGCGCGGCCACGAGGAGGTACGCAACCGGGAGCCAGAGCTGCGAGTCCGTCGTCGCACCACCGCCAGCTTCGTGACTCGAGTGGCGCAACAACGACATCAGCTGCAGCAGTCCCGCCATCCTCTGCAGAATTGCTGTTCGCGTCAACGCTCAGTGGCAATGGCGACAGCAGCAGCAGCCGAAGCGGGACAAACCCGCACGTGCAAGCGATCCAGTCTCGTGTCGCGGACCTGATGCGGCGATACGACGAGTCGGTCGCAGACGACACTACTTCACGCGACGACGACGATGACGACGTGCACATTGACGTCCCGACGCGCTGGCGAGTTGGCGACTTGCTCATAGCGACGCACAGCTCGCTCTCAAAGACTGGCACGCGCACGGAGCGGACGATCGGGTCCGAGTTCCCTGACGACCCAGACGTCGTCGAAGCACTTGACACTGGCGAAGACACGTTTGCCAAGGTCGTCGCGCTCGCAGCCGAGCGCACCCAACAAGTGCAGCACATGCTTGTGCGGACGATCGCTATGGTGAAGCAACTGCAGCTCTCGGACGAAGAGATGCGGCGAGGCGAGTCGCGCACTGCTGGCGAGACAGGCATGCAAGTGCGCGAGCTCAAGACAACGCTCGATGCGATGCAGAAGGAGAAGACACTCGTGCTCGCGCAGCTCCAGGAGCAAGTGCGCGCGCACAAAGAGATGCTCGCAGCGATGGACGAGCAGAACCAGGAGCTCAAGCGCGCGCAGATTGCGATCGCAATGAAGAGCGACGAGATGAAAGCGCGGAGCGACGAGTTCGATCGGCGCTTGCTCGAGTCGCAGCGCGCGCTCGATACGTCGCAGCAGAGCGTGAGCACGTGGCGCGACAAGTGCCAAGCGAGCGCCAAGAGCCAAGCGGCCGCCGAGCAGCAGATCACAGAGCTCGAGAAGAAAGTCCAGACGCAAGCAGAGGAGATCGTGAAGCACGAAGTCGTGCTCCAAGCCAAGACGCAGGAGGACAAGCACAAGGACAAGCTCAACGACAGCGAGATCCAGCGTCTGCGCGCCGAACTCGCAGCGGCAGCGCAGGCACTCGCAGAGAGCGATGAGCGGCGCGCGAAGCGCAGTGAGAGCAGCGAGCATCAGAAAACAGCATTTGCAACTGCGCCAAGGTGGGCATGGGAACTCATGATCGCAGCAGCCGACGGCAACCAACTCACGGAAGAACACCAGGACCAGGTGTACCCGGCAGCTGAGATCTTATGGCAGTACACGTGCGGCGCTACGGTGGTGCACTTGTGGAGAACGCGCAACAAATGCGCGCACGACATAGCCATTACCGCACACGCAGCAGTACAAGCATGGCGCTCACACGTCACTGGAGGCATGCGTGTACTGACAGGGCTACTACAAGACGAGGCTACGCGACGCGGAAGTGGCAAGCTCGCGACCATGGTGCATCGCCTAGCGTGTATGCTTCTGCAAGACGATGGTGAGACTCCGTGTGTGCCGCCGGTGGCTTCTTGCGCCGCGTCACACGTACTGTTCTTTGACGGCTCCCGTGGCAACCCAGGGCCCGGCGGGGCAGGAGCAGTAGTAGTCCGAGTCGACCCACACATGCGGCAAGCGCACATCGTTTGGGCGGCGAGCATGTCATACAAGAACAAGACCGCGACCAACAACGCCGCGGAGTATCACGGTCTCATAACGGGACTACGGTATGCTCAGGCGAAGAAGATCGAGCCGTTGCACGTTGTGGGAGACAGCGCGATGATCATCGGCCAGATGCGGAGACATTGTGCACCCAAGAGCGCGCGGTTAGCGGCGCTCTACACGATGGCGACGCGACTGTCTGACACGATGGACATTCGAAGCTGGAGCCATCACTACCGCTGCTACAACAAGATGGCAGATTGCACTGCGAACCATGCGATGGATAGCATGGTGTCCGCACAATACGACTTCCCGACCGCGCGACGTACGGGAGCAGAGCTGCAGGCGTGGCTCACCAACGACTTGCAACACTGGTTCGACAACCTGTTGCGAATCGCCGAAGCACAAGAGAGACGCGACCACCCTCCGTAGCCTTGGTCTTCATAACTACGCGTGGAACCAGAGGCTCCAGGAGACGCTCCTACACGATAGGTCAACTACCCGGATGCCGACCTGACGGAACCGCCACGGCGGCGTAGCTGGAGGAATGGATAATGTAGCTCGTCTGACGTAGCACAATATACCTCACATGACAACAACAAAGAGGCAACCACCGCGTTTGCGAAAGCCATTTTCGAACTTGCACGACTGCTGCGCTACCTCATCTGTATTACCACCTGGCAGTACGCGAAAGACGTCACACCACGCTACATGGATGGCGACGACGTGAACGCTATGATCGACGACGCACCGATCAG
>JAASFL010000183.1:0-29980 GCA_023333735.1 Globisporangium takayamanum
CATCTTTGCAACACCGCCACTCACATTGGGCCAGAGACCAACAATCATGTAGTCTAGACAACGTAGTAATGCTGGGTAGTTCCCTCTGGCAGGAGAGAAGTCCAGCCTAAACAACAAGTTAGGCTCTTTGACCCCCCTGACTAGGTGCACTCGATACTAGTCTAGACAGGTAAAATGGAGGATAAAAGGGCGCCACTGGACACACACCGCTTGGATGGCATGGATGGAGAGGCACGTGAGAGAGAGAGCGCGCTTGATCGATCGATCGATCGATCGCCACTTGGCGCTGCTTCAGTCCCCAGCCCCACTCGCCAGTCTACTGGCTCGTGCGCACACGAAGATCTTCGTCGTCGTCGTCCTTAACCTCTCCATCAGCAGCACGTGATCGCCCGCCGCAAAAATGAACCGCAAAGCGCTGTACCGCGTCGTGCTCGCAGCGATCGCAGTGCTCTTTGTCGGCGCGCTCCTCGTCGAGAACGCAAGCACGAAGCGCGAGCTCCTGCGCATGCAAACGAGCGTGCCGCACGAAGCGTACATCGCAGCAGCAGCGCACAGCATCAACACTAAAGCTGACGCGGACCGCCCTGTAGCGCTGCTCGCAGCCGAGACGCCAGCGCCAACGACAGCAGAGGAGGCGCTCTTGCAGACGCTGCGCCACGAAGGCTCTGCAGCTGCCGACACGTCTTCTCCAACACCGACGCCCACGCCAACTCACAGCAGCAGCAGCGCAAGTCCGAGCTCAACCAAGTGGCTCAGTGGCGACGACATCGAAGCAAAGCCGCTCGAAGCGCTCGCGCACGACCCGTACCCAGCGAACCACGACGGCAGCGAGATGCACATAGTCTTTAGCATGAGCTGCGACCAGTCGCACCGCCTGCTCTTCTCGACTGTCATGCAAGAGTCTGCGATGCGCGTGGGTCAGAAAGGTCCGATCACGCAGATCCTCTCGGGCTGCACGCCAGAGCAGCAAGCCGCCGTCTTGGCCGAGCCGCGGTTCTACTACGACTACCGCGTGCACTTCACGCCGACGTACTCGCCACACCCGCAGCCGGACATTGACGACCACTACAAGCCGTACAACAAGCCGTTCTCGTTACGACACTTCCTCCAGCACGCGAACCCGCCGGTGCAGCACAACATCCTGACGCTCATTGACGGCGACTTTGTCTTCTTCAAGCCGCTCGTCGTGAACACTGGCGCGAACATGCGCAAGTACTACAAAGGCACGCGCGACGCTGCGACTGTGAACGACACGGTCGCCGACGGCGTCGCGATCGCCCATGACTGGCGCAACGTCATTCGCGGCGACAAGTACTTTGACGGGAACAAGAGCTCGATCGTGTGCGGCTCCGAGCCATGCGGTAAAGTCGACAAGGACGACGCGTGGGAATACTACTGGGGCCTCGGTCCGCCGTACATCATGACGCGGAACGACATGACTGCGTTCATTGACGACTACTGCCGCTTCACAGTCGAGAGCCGCAAGGTCTCGAAAGACTGGATGACCGAGATGTACGGCTACTCGCTCGCGGCGGCGAACCACGGCATCAAGCACACGATCCTCACGCACTTGGGCGTCACGCACCCGTACCTCCGCAGTGCGAACGAGTACTGGTCGTTCCTCGACGGCGACTCACCGGCGACTGAGATGAAAGAGAACCCGTGCACGCACCCGACGAAGGTCGCTGTGCCCGAGGACCCGCCTGTGGGCTTCCACTTCTTCCACTTGCTCTACGCCGGCGACGCGTACTTCTACAAGCGCAACGTCCCGGAAGGACTCGAGAAGTGCGACGCGCAGCTCCTGAAGATCCCGAATGCGACCGAGTGGGACGCAGCGTCACAGCCCAACAAAGACGACCCCGGTGCGCGGTCGTACCGGCGCCACGAAGTCTGGGCCTCGTGTACGCTTCACAAAGCCGTGAACCGCGGTGCGCTCGTGCTCAAGCGCGCGCTCTGCGGCAAGTCGGGCTACAATGCGTTCCAGGGCTTTGAGATCCTCAAGGACAAGAAGAAAGAGGGCGAGTAGAGCGATAGCGTCGTTGGTCGTGCAGCCGAGCGAGAGGCTGCGGACGTACACACAGACATATACATGCATATTTATACGAGCACCCCATCGTCGTCCTCATGCTCGTGTCGATGGCTGCGCTCACGATGACCTTGCGTGTCAAAGTGGTACAGTGTACCCATTGGCCAAAATTTCGGTCGTGATTCTCACATACAAATGGCAAGTCCGATTCGGTTCAGCAGCTCCGCATCGAATCGACATTGGGTATGCGCGCATGGGAGGCGGCGTTGCGCCGTCAGCACCGCCACTTGAGAGCACAGACGAAGTGGACAAAGCGCCGCGATACGCTCGCATCTAGCGACTGAGAGCATACGTGAACGTGAACAAGTGTGTGTCATTGAGCAGTTGCAAGAGCAGCCCGACTAGTGATTGTGGCCAATGGAATCAGATACGATCAGATGATACTCAGACGCGTCAACTGATGCGGAGGTCCCACGATACCCACTATCGAAAAGTGGTCACACATCCGATGCACATCAAGCGCACCACATCGCAACTCGCGCGCCGTCCGCGATGGCGTCCACATCACCAGCAAACAGCAACAGCAGCAGCAACAGCACAGTCGAGGCGCCGACACAGACACCACGCAGCAGCAGCAGTAGCGCTGCGCCTCCAGTTCCGCTCACCAATAAGCCCATCTCTCCGAATAGCGGCGACTCGTGCGGATGCGTCGCAAATGGCGGACCGCGCTCGTGCGCTGACTGCCTCAACGTGCGTATCCGGAGCGAGCAAGCGGTATGTGTGGTGTGTGTATGTATGATATGCTGCTGCTGTATCAGCTACGCTCAATGATCTGAATCGCTCCTAACACACACGTGTGCTGCAGTGCTTTATCAACCCGGTCGGACTCTGCGTCAGCACAAGCCGTGTCATCCAGTCCCGATCGTACTTCGACGCCACGTACGCCGCTCGTAACGCTACAAACAGCAGCTCCTCAAGCGGTTTACACGACAACGCCTTCTATTCGTCTTCGAACGCATCCTACTGCAGTCCAATGGACGTGACGTGCCAGAGCTGCACAGCGCGCTGGCGCGCGGCGTTCGCAGCCAACGGGTTCCAGACGGCGACGAACTTTTCGTGCGTCGGTGACGGCGGCTGCGTCTGCACTGCGTACTGCGCAGTGCGAGCAATCTCCTCGTCGAGTGCGATGCAAACGTACAACGCTGAAGGCGAGTGGTGTCCCTCGAGCAACGTCATTGAGAGCTCCACAGCGGCAGATGCACTCCTCGTCCGCAACGCCATTGCGCTCATAGTTAGCGCGCTCCTAGTCGTCGTGCTTGTCCGATCTGGCGTTCAGCACTTCCATCAGTGTACGTACACGTGCGCTGTGTGTGTGCTTGTGCTGGCACGACACTGTGTAGTGAGCTCACACGTTTGTGTGCTCAGATCGCCATGACCGCGAGGTACAGCGGCGCCAGTTGGAGCTGAGCCGACGACGCACAGAGACTGCTCGCTTTGGCGTCATGCTCTCGCTCGACGGCTGGAACGAGTATCGCGCCGACCTCATCGAGCGCGAGCAAGAGAATCTCGGACTCCATACTGCGCCGATCGCGCTCACTGATGCTCCAACGCGCGTCGTCGTGCAAACAGGCGAGGGCTTCCGCCCGGCATCGCCAAGCGCACTTGCGCGACAGCGAGCTGCGTCGGAGGGATGACGCGCGCTTGCAGTTGTGACTGCAGGAGCAGTGCGCCGTCGTCGTCTCCATTGTGACAGGAGCCACGTAGCGTAAGCGACGTTTTGCGATGACGTGATGGCGATCCCTCGTTTATTTCTCTATATACATTCACGTTTTCGACGAAAAGATTCGAACACGCTCTTGGGCAAAAATGAACAGGTCCACATAATCATCATCACATCACGACCACCACCACGACGCAGGTGTGCGATGGCGTCTGCTGCCTCGAGAAGCAGCAGCAACAGCAGCTCGATCACTGCAACCAAGCGCATGGCGAGCAGTCCAGACACGACGTGCGGCTGCGCGACTGGCGGCGTCCCGCGCACATGCTACGCGTGTCTGAACGAGCTCCCCGTGAGTCAAACACCGGTACGCATTCGCTTCAACGCTGCTGCTTGAATGCACTAGCATGAACTCTCATACACACACATTGCCCTGCATCAGTGTGTGCTCAACCCAGTCGGTCTCTGTGTGAGCGCTGCGAGCGCCGAGTCGTACGCAACGTACTTCAATGCGACGTACTACGCACGCGCTGCGCCAAGTGTGATCCAGCACGGGAACGAGGTCTTCGCCGCCGCTGACACAGCATACTGCGAGCCGAGCGACAGCACGTGCGCGAGCTGCAGTGCACAGTGGGTCAAGAGCTTCGAGCGCGATGCGTTGCGGTCGGCGACGAGCTTCTCGTGCATCGGCTCGGGCGGCTGCGTCTGCACGGCGTACTGCAGCGTCCGCGCTTCGTTGCCAGCAGCAGCGCTCTCGCAAGAGTACAGTGTCGGTGGCGAGACGTGCGTTGCTTCCGTGCGCTCGAACCCGGCGGTCCAGAGCTCCGCTGCTCGCAAGGTCGCGCTGATGCGCAACATCATGGCGCTGCTGCTGGGTGCGACCGTCGTCGTGCTGGTCGTGCGCGCTGCAGTCGCGCAGTTCCATCAGCGTACGTCCCAGGCGCTTGCTTCTGTCAGTAGCTCAGTAGAACAGAGTGCACTGACGTCTCACTGGATGCATATGTATGTGGCTATGCTTTAGAGCGGTACGAGCGCCGCATGCGCGAGCGACGGCGGACATTGCGGCAGCAGCGGATCGAGTCGGGTCGCTTCGGTCCCATGCTCTCGCTCGAAGGCTGGAACCGCTTTCGGCAGCAGCTCATGGAGCGCGAGCGAAGTCGCGACGTTTCAAAAGATCCGATTGCGCTCACCGACGCGCCAACGCACATCACGATCCAGGGCGGCGAAGGCTTCCGTCCGGCGTCGCCAAGTGCGCGCGCGTCGTAGCAAGTCGCTCTGATCGAGTCAGTTGTTCCCTTTTTATTTTGCATAGTGTAAATAGCGAACTAATTTAAGCTTGATGACTGTATGCTCTTAGTTGAAGCATGCATAAAGAGGAGCAGTTTAGTGATGCTTGTCAACAGCACCACTTTGCCACTTGCTCGCTGTCGACGACTCACAAACAAACTCCAGCAGTCAAAGCAATGGCGTCGTCGAGCAGCAGAGGCAGCAGCCCAAGCGCCAGCGTCCCATTCAGCACTGGGACCAATGACACGTGCAGCTGCCGACTGAACGGCTACCCGCGCACGTGCTACGAGTGCCTCAACATCAAGCTCGCAAGCGGCGCACCAGTACGCACGCACTGCATATCTTTGATGTACATGCCAGTGTTTGAATGTTTGGAAAGCTCACACGCGTTGCTGGTGGCAGTGTGCGATCAGTCTGTTTGGACTGTGCGTCGATGCTGCGTGGGCATCGAACTTGCAGGCGCTGTTCAACGCGACGTCTGCGGCGCCGAATAGCAGTGCACTTGCGCCACATGACAGCACGTTCATCTGGTCGACAAACGAGACATACTGTGAGTACAACGACAACGCGTGCGTGAGCTGTAATGCCAAGTGGCGCGAGGGCTTTGCGCGCGACGCGTTCCAGTCGACGACGAACTTTACATGCCGTGGACGAGATAACTGCGTCTGCACGGCGTACTGCGACGTCCGGATGAACACGTCGCTGGCGCTCTCCGCTGCGTACAACATCGGGAGCACAACGTGCCCGATCGAGGCGCCGACTGATCTGTTCGGTAACTCTTCAACCTACTTGGACGCGTACACCCAAGCCGGACACATCGCTGGACTGCTCACTGGCTTTGTCACGATCGCAGTGGCTGTGAAGATCGGAGTTCCTCGATACCGTCAGCGTACGTTCCTCTTTCCTATGTGATGGTATGGACAGTGAGCGCCTCACTGACGAATGGCTTTGTCTGCTCTGCTATCGCTGCTGGTGCTGTCGAACTACAGACCGGTTCGCGCAACGCATGCGCAACAGACGCCAAGCAGCACAAGAGCGCCGTCGAGCGCTTCGAGAGCAGCGCAACGCAGCGACGCCGCTTGGCTTGCCACTGACACTTGGAGGCTGGAGCGGGTATCGTGAGCAGCTGATCGAGCGCGAGCAGGAGCATCTCGGACTGCGAACCAAGTTGACTGCTCTCGACGACAACAGCGACGACTCTGGGGTGCGCGTTGACATTGAAGACGGCGATGGCTTCCGTCCTGCGTCGCCAAGCGACCGAGCGAGGCACACTTGATCAGCGCCATACAATGGCGAAAGGCCGGGGCCGTGAGCTCGACAAGATGGTCGAGGTCTCGATGGTGGTGTCTGAGATCTGTGATAGTGATGTAAATGAGGGAATATCGATTGCAAATTCGAAACAGTACACGAATCCCGCACCTACAACACGTTGAACATCAGTCAGTCAATCACACGCGCTCGCACGAGCAAGCCATGGCGTCCGAGAACAGCAGCATAACGTACGCGAACGGCACGACTGTGTACTGGACGCGCTTGCCGACAACGCGTCTGCCGACGCCGTCTCCAGCGCCTCGGAACATCAGCGAGATCGACACGTCAAAAGGCGACACGTGCGGCTGCGCGAACAGCCAGCAGCGCTTGTGCGACTCGTGTCTCGACTCGGTGCTGCCGCGAGAAGGAGCGGTACGTTCTACAACAACTACTGCTTGCGTTGTGCACGCACAGTGCGTCGCTAATGCAGTGCTATGTGTCGATCAATCGTATGCACATAGTGCGTCGTTACGCCAACCGGACTGTGCATGAGCGCGTCACGAGCTGCGATGTACGCATCGTCGTTCAGTCAGCTCAATCTCACGAGCACCAACGCATACCAAGGCGCGATCTACGCGTACTGCAGTCGCAACGACAGCGAGTGTCAGAGCTGCCGCACGCGCTGGCTCGCGTTCTACAAGGGAAATGGCACCGCTCACTTCCCAAACACCATGTGCTATGGCGCTGGCGGCTGCATCTGCACGGCGTTCTGCACGCTCCGCGCGGAAGGTCTCCTCTCGCCCCAGTCGCTAACGTACGACGCCGGGACCGAAACGTGCTTTGGCATGTCGAGTGGATCGTCCGACTGGTCGACCACGTATGCTGAGAACGTCGCGCTCATGCGCAACATCACGTTCTTGCTCTGCGGCGCCGTGCTCGTCATAATGGCAGTGCGCTCGGCCGTTGCGCAGTTCCACCAGCGTACGTACTGAAGAGCGTCTGCTATGATTGTTTGGCTCACTATGGGTCACCTACGTGCTAACGTACGCGGTTGCTACTCATCTAGGACGGTTTGAGCACCGCATGCGAGCGCGACACCAAGCGCTTCGTGCACAGCGCGAAGGCAGAGCTCAGCTAGGGCTCACGCTCTCGCTCGACGGCTGGAATAGCTACCGCGAACAGCTCATTGAGCGCGAGCAGGAGCATTTGGGGCTCAAACCGGACGCGATCGCGCTCTCGCAGGCACCAGCGCGTGTCCAAGTCGAAGCTGGCGATGGCTTTCGTCCTGCCTCACCGAGTGAGCTCGCGCGACACCAAGTGGATCGTGAAGTATAAATATCTAAAATGACATGACTAGTTAATGATATTTTGATTTATTTGGACAGCTACTTATCGAGATTCGAAAATGAACCACTTCCTCCTGCACAGTCGCCACAATGCATGCTCGTGACGAAGGCGAGCGAAGGTCTGCGCTGCTGAGCTAGCAACGCACTCACTCACTATCGCTGCAGCACCGCATGCGCGCTGACGATGGCGTCGTCTGCAGGCCCATGGCACGAGAGTCTCATGCACGACTCATGCAGATTTGTGGTGCTCATGAACGGAAGCACACGGCGCCGCTCGTGCTACGAGTGCCTCAACGCTGCTGCGTCGGAGCGCAATGAGAGTGTACGCGCACATGAACGTGCGCTGGTATGCCATACAATGAAGGTTCTGTCGAATGCTCACTCGTGCGATCGCTCTCATGCTCGACAGTGCTGGGTCACTCCTTCAGGCGAGTGTGTTTCAGCAGCAGACGCTGCGCTGGAGCAGCAGACGACGGCTGCAAGCACCAGTGGCTGTGCACGAACGTTCAGCAGCTATTTCTTTGCGGCTGCAAACACAACGTACTGCGAACTTAGTGATGCCACTTGCGCAGCATGTCGAGCGAGTTGGCTGCAAGAGGCAGCCACGACGCGCGCATTGCCGACTCAGACGCGCTTTGCCTGCATCGGCGTCGCTGGTTGCGTCTGCACTGCAGCGTGTGACGTGCGCCAGGACAGCAGCGTCACACTGAGCACCTACACAATGGCAACTGATTGGTGCGCGCGTGCGAGTCCAAGCACAGACGACGAAGCGTCGTTTGCAAGTGTCTACTTGGCACGAAATATCGGCGTCCTGCTGCTTGGGAGCTGCATGCTCGTGCAGTTTGTACGCATCGCAGTTGCGCAGATCCACCAGCGTACGTTCTACTGTAGCACCGGTGCTAGTCTGTGGCGTACTAGTATCACGAACCACCTGAGAGCTGATTCGAATGACGGAATGGATGGATGCATGGATGGACTGCAGATCAGTACGACCAGCGCGTGCGCGTACAGCGAGACGCGCGGCGCATGCGACGACTCGCGCGCATTGCAAGTCGACGGAGCGCGTCGAGAGCGCTGGCGCTCGATGGCTGGACAGCGTATCGTGAGCGACTGATTGCAGAGGAGCGTGAGAAGCTGAGCTCTGAAGAGACGAGCGCAGCGCCGACTCAAGTTGTTGTCGAGGTCGGCGATGGCTTTCGGCCAGCGTCTCCAAGCGACCTACCGCGCGGACACGCTGCGAGTGAGCGATGAGAAAGCTGCAGATCGTGAAGATGTGAAGCTACGAAGAACACACAACATGTTACGGACGTG
Organism: Globisporangium takayamanum; assembly: GCA_023333735.1. Taxonomy (NCBI): domain Eukaryota; phylum Oomycota; class Peronosporomycetes; order Pythiales; family Pythiaceae; genus Globisporangium; species Globisporangium takayamanum. The sequence continues at coordinate 8,939 of JAASFL010000183.1, forward strand.
TCTTCCAACTGCTGCTGCTGCTGCTGCTGCTGCTCTTGGGTCACACTGCGTAGTGCGTGGTCGTTGACGAAGGCGCGGAGGCGTGTTGGTACTGATACGTCGCTGGCGACTGCGGCACGTTCACTGGTTGCGCGTACGCTGGGTACTGTCCGTGCATGCCTGGAGCTGGCTGGGGGTAGTACACGCCACCGCTTGGTGCTGGCTGCGCTTGCGGAGTCGTGAACGCTGGCTGTCCTGCGTACATGCCTGGCTGCTGGACAGGGTAGTGGCTCGGTTGGATGACAGGCGTTGGGACTTGACTCGCTGCTGCGGGCTGTGTCGGCGGAGGATCCTGAGCTGGCTTTGGCGGCGGGTCTGCAGCCTTGGCCGTGTCTTTCTTCTTCTTGTCTGCAGATGACAGCAGCAGCAGCAAGCGCAGACGCACGAATGGATGTGAGGAGTGTGCTGGTAGGTTGTGCAGCAGTGTGTTTGACCGTCAGGCTCCTACGCACCTCGCGGTTTGCTCACTGCCTTGACCGCAGTCCGACACATGAAGCACGCAATGAAGCAGACGATGAGGACCGACGCCGACACGACGATCACGATCGTCACGATCGCATTGCGCGTGCTGTCGACCTGCCGCGTGACCTCGTGGCCGACGCTGTCCATGCTTGCTTGCAGCAGTTGCAGCAGCAGCAATGCGCGGCATCGAGAGCACTGCTGGCGCTGTTTGCGACTGTGCGCCGCTGCTGCGGCGCTCCACGATGCTGTTCACAGGCGCTCTGCGCAATCGCCTGTTGCTGCTGCTGCAATCGCTGGATACTCGTGGACAGCGCGCTCATCTCGAGGTGATCTGCTGGTTCTGATTTCGTTGCATTTGATTGGCTGGTTGTGGGTGCACTGCGGTCCAAAATCGAGCCAGTTCATTTTCACTGATTTATCATGATAATCGCAATTAATCATGAAGCGGCGTCGTGGGTTCACATGGCACCAGCGTGACTGCGTTGACTGTAGTGCTGCGGCAGGCAAGCTGGAACGCATGAATAGCAAGAGGATCGACATTGCTTATAATGATACGCAAAGCCGCTCAGTCGTCTCTAGCTTAGACGACATGGTGCGACGACGCAGTGCTGTTCGTCGGCGCGCAGCTTCCTTGCTGTTGTTGTGGCGGCTGCGCCATGGTCTGCGCACTCGAAGCAGGCGTGCCTTGTGCGTAGTAATAATACTGCGGTGCTTGTCCAGGCTGCAATTGGTTCGCGTAGACGATAGGACGTCCGTCGGGACCGATCTGCGGCTCCTGGTGGATGATGTACTGGATCTGCGGCTGCTGCTGGTCGTGGTGGATGTGGATCTCGCCTGCATGTCATCAAGGCGTCAGACACGTTGTTAGATACGATCAAAGACAAACACGTAGCATAGCTACAGCAAGTACTCCAGGAGAACGTATGCGGTCGCTTGCTGGCAGACTTGCACGCGCGCACGATGAAGTAGATGACTGCGCCCCAGAACGCGATGGTCAATAGACCGTCCACGACGTAGCCAACGATGGACCAGATGAGGACCTTGTTCATCGTGTCGCTCGTGTCTTCTAAGCTGCTCATGGTGTTGGTGTGTCTTGATCAAGTGCAGCGGATGGAGGAAATTGGAGAGTGAGGGAGGGAGCCGCTCACGCGCTGCTCCAAGTGCTTGACACTTGACCTCGAGCGGCTCAAAGGAGGGACCGCTTGATGGACATGCCAGCAGTGCCGCGTTCGACACAAACGCAGCTGCAACGCAACTCTGGTACGCCGGTACGCCGGATGCTTTAGTCGCGTGGCGACGAAATCAGACGCTCCTGGGTCAGTTGGTCATGTGTAATGAGCAAGTGGGTATGTCCACAGCAGCAGCACAGCGCAACGTGGTGGGGATCGCGGCTCGCAGAGCCTCTGACGCAGACGCAGCAATGCAGGTCAAGACCACGCTTTGGACGAGCAAGACTCGAGAATCGAGTGCAGGATACACAACGACACACTCAGTTGCAGCAAAGCGATGGTATCATGAAAGTTTACAGGATCGTTGCTAGCCGCTCTGCTCGCTAGACTTGCGAGTCCGTGGTTGTCGTTGTCGTTGCTGCTGTCGCGCAGTGCGACGTTGTACTGCAGCTGTCGTGAGTCGAGATCGCGTGCATCGCGGTGTCGTAGCCTGCTGGCTGCGCGTACGCGACGAGGTACGGCGACGTGGTTTGCAACTGGCTGTGATCAACCGCAAGCTGGTGATGCGAGAGTGCCTGCGAGCGCGCTGCTTGGGTCGGGTCGTACACTGACCGCGCATAATACGCGCCACCACGCTGCTGCAGCGTGTATGGCGTTTCAGATGGCAGCTGCTGCTGGTACTGCACGAGCACTGAGAGAGAGAACACACACAAGACACTTGTCAGTTGTCTGCTGGTTCGATCCCAACGCAAACTCGCATCGCATGTGCTATCGAACGTACTTGGACTGTCAGACGACGACTCGCACGTGCAGCGAAAGCACGAGTAGATAAAGCTGAGGACGGCCACGACTGCGAGGATGATCCACACGACCATGAACACGGAGCCGAACGCTTGGATATCGTTCGAGTCGCCGGGCATCGACATGGTAACGAGCTGGGGTGTGCGTGCGCTGGGTGAAGCTGATGTGCTGCGAGCAAAGGAAATCGGAGAATGAGCGCATTCGATGCAGCTAGCGCTGCTGCAAGGCTGGGCATGAGCTGCAGATGAAGGACGCGAGTACGAGTGCGGGAACTAGTGTCGCACGATAGCTGTTGTGGGTACAACGCGATGGCTGCTCGCTGCATTAACTCGTTCGAGGTACTTGCTCGGGGTGGCGGGACTTGTGGATGCAAGTCAGCCTCACAATGCAGGTGTGAGCTCGTTGAGTGTGTGCACGCCATGTCGTTTTGGGACACTAGCGTGCAAAGCACTAGGACTGCATTCGTGTGTGTGCGCCTTGCACTCGAGGTACTTCATAGATATATATCTGCTGCATTGCCTCGCTTCGCTCGCTACAGTGCGACTGAAGCGCTCGAGCCCTTGTGTCGTCGTCCTGTGCACTCGCAATGCGAACTTGCCTGAGCAACCCGCTCGACCTGTCTGTCGTGTTCGACTATTGAAATGCGCTGGTTGTCCCGCAAAACGTCGGCAATCCAAGATGGCGATCCACTGCGAGACCTATGTCTTGGTGATCAGCAAGGAGAAGCATATGCATGCATGCGCACACATAGACACAGATAGAGAGAGACACACACACAAAGGCTCTCCAACATGCAAAGCAAGCGCCTTTGGCTGGTCGTGACGCAAGAGCTAGACGCCAGTCGAAAAGACGGCTGTGCTCAGGATTGGTGGATTACCGCGAGGAAAAACAATACCAGTATCAAATACATTTATTAAGTAGATCGAATATTTGTTTCTGCACACTTGCCAGTCAAGGGTGCCGAGGTGTTCTTTTTCTTCTTCGAGCTCAAGCCAAGGCACTACGCTGCGCGCGATGGCGTCGTCGACTGCGAATGCGAGCGCAGGAGCAAAAGCGCGCTCGAACAGTCTCACAGACACGTGCGCTTGCACTGCACACGCGACGCCACGCAGCTGCTACGAGTGCCTCAACGTCGTGCTGCGGTCTGGCGAGCAGGTACGCACTACGTGTGCATGCTGTCTGCGAGCTCAAGCACTCGACACGTGCTGTGTGCGCTATCGCTGGACGCAAGACATGCAGTAGTTGTGACACACTGTCGCTACGTTGCATGTGACGTACTGTCCAGTGCGCAGTGGCAGCGAATGGAGACTGCGTCGCTGCGTCCGACGCACGCTCTTCTAGCACCAGCAGCCGTAGCTCGCTCTACGCGGCAGCGTCGAACATCTCGTACTGCGAGTCCAATGACCGCGCATGCCTCGCATGCCGGTCTGTGTGGGCGCAAGAGGTTCAGCAAGGACTCGCACTGACGTCCAACGCAACGTCATCGCGAGTGTGCATTGGTGCAAGCGGCTGCGTGTGCTTGGCAGCGTGTGAAGCGTTCCACGTCTCGACGCTCGCGTGCGCTGCTGCAACGCCACCGACGCTCGTGACAACGACTGCACCAGGCGTGAGCCCTGCGCAAGCGGACACAAACAGCACGCTTCCGTTCGGCGGCGCGGCGTGGCTCTTTGTCTTTGCTGCGCTCTTTGTGCTCGTGAGCGTCAAGGCATATCAGCAGTCGACCCAGGACGAGAGTACGTTATTGTCGTCGGACTGGAGCTAGGACTGCTGACTGGAGCCTTAGCAGAGACCTAACGCTTGCTCTGCTCTGCTTGTGTTTCATCTGTAGACAACGCAGTCCAGTCTGCGTACCGACGGCAGTTCCGCGGTCGCACGCGCGAGACGCCCAAGGGTCCGTTCCTCACACTCGCAGGCTGGCTCGCGTACCGCGATCAGCTCATAGCACGCGAGCAGCACCACCGCACGCCCACGAGCGCTGCGACACTGTGTGACCCGCTCACAGACGACGCTCCGAACGTCGTTGTGCAAGTCGGCGAAGGCTTTCGACCTGCGTCGCCGAGTCAGCTGAGCGGACAGCACGCTGCTGCAACATTTAGTGTACCATAGCGTAGTCTTGTGTGTGTCTGTGTGTCTTATGGACTTGATCAATCGATGGAACGCTGTTGTTCTCGAACGTCCGTCCGTCTGTACCTGTACGCCTGCAACTTCGCTCGATTCCCGCTTGCGTCGCACACACAGAAGCGAGTTCTTGTGGCGGTGGCGGCGTCGCCTGATCGCTCTTGGCGAGCAGCGCATGGTCGTGTTGTTCAGCCAACGCGCGGTGCACACGAAGCAGCAAACAGCTCAGGTGCATGTGGCGCCGTTTGGCAGTTTGATCAATGTGATCCTTCGTCGACCATCGAGAGCGCAAGTGCTCATGGAAGTCCAGGTGCTTGACACGACACCTGGTCTCGTTGCTCAATGAGCACCACCGCCACCACGACGACGAGAGGTAGGAAGAGAAGCAATAGCAGGTGCTCTCATTCTCGCTCTTGCTCTCGATCGAGTGCGCGATGAATGAATGAACGACGAGTGAGTCCAGCCTGGCATCCGTCTCGCATTAGGTCAGTTTGTGTTCAACAAGTGTGTGCTTCCCGGCTCAGAGACTCTTTTTCTATCCAATAGGGATGCTTCCAGTATTGCGTGTAAAACAAATAGTGCGCTCATTTGATTGACGAATGTAAATCGATTGATTTTGAAGCAGTGGAATGTACATTTTGTCCAACATCAACAATCCACATACACAAAACAAATACAAATACTACAAAATGTTACTGCAACCGGGATGAGTTATCGCGACATGTCTCTCGCATCGCTAAAAGTATTTCCTGCTTGACATGTCCCACCGATCGAGCAAAGCTGCAAGGATGGCGTGCGGACACTCGAGACCTTCGAGTGAGCTCTCGCTCATTACCAAACGCGCACGATGGTGCCAATGTCTCCTGTCAGCAGCAGCAACAACGCAAGCGTACCAGTCAAAGCGCGCGCAAGTAACCTCTCGGACTCGTGCTCGTGCCACGCGAATGGCACGCCGCGCACGTGCTTTGAGTGCCTCAACGTCGCGCTCACAACAGGCGAACAGGTGCGTGCAAGTGCCGAAATCGCTTTTGAAGTCTTGCGATTGAGAGAGAGAGAGAGAGAGGAGAGCTCACGCTGCTCTGTATGTGACTGAACGGTTCAGTGCGTCATCGCACCGAATGGCGACTGCGTGAGCGCGTCGGACGCAGCGCAGTGGCTCCAGACACCTTTGTCTTCTTCATCATCGTCATCGTCGTCAAGTAGCAGCTCGTCGATGGTCTACAGCGCTGCAGCGAACGTCTCGTACTGCAGTCAAGACGACAGCATGTGCACGCACTGTCGAGCAACGTGGACCGACGAGTTCCATCAAGGACTCGCACTGAACGCCACGACTTCGCCCCGTGTCTGCATCGGCACGAACGGCTGCGTGTGCCTCGCAGTGTGCGAAGCGTTTCACGCATCGACGCTCTCGTGTCCACGCGCTGCGCTGTCGTCGTCTGCGATCGCAACGCCAGCGCCAAGCGGGAGCTCGCTCCAGTCAAACGCGAGCGGCGTCACACCAGCAGGCGAGTACGCTTGGATCTTTGTCTTCGTCGCAGTGTTCGTGCTCGCGAGCGTGCGGTCGTACCAGTCGCCAAACTCCCAGAACGGTACGTCCAGGCGCTCGAGTCTCGGTGGAATGACTGCACCAGTCGCTCTGACTCTCTTGCTCGCCGTTGCTCTATTCAGACGGCTTTGCGACGCGCTCAGTGTATCGCCAGCAGTTCCGCGGTCGCGTGCGCGCCGAGCCGAAAGGGCCGTTCCCGGCACTCACAGGCTGGCACGCGCACCGAAACGAACTCATTGAGCAAGAGCAGCACGAGATTGCCACTGGCACAGCAGCTGTGCTGAACAAAGCACTCACAGCTGACGGACCGGACGTCGTTGTTGAGATTGGCGACGCGTATCGGCCGATCTCACCGAGTCAGCTCCATGGTACAGCAGGAAGAGCAGGAGGAGGAACAGTCGGCAATAGTAACAGGTTGTAACATGTAGCAAAATGAATTGGGTCAAACCTCACAAGCTTATCGGCTGCTGCTGTCGTGCGCTGATGGTGCGAGCTTGGCGCTGCGAACGGAGCGATGGACGGCTCGAACTCGTCGTCAACACTCGGCGCTGACGGAGTTCTGTCGGTAACCTGGACAAAGCCAGCGGCTGGCGAGCGCTCAGTGTTGCGCTGTGTGAGTCGATGGCTCTCCGTCTCCATCAGTTCGTTGCGCATCGAGCGCCAGCGAAAGAGACTCAGCCCTTTGCGCTTTGAGTTCGCAGTCGCGCTATCGCAAGCAGTACGGCAATCACAATGAGTGTGATCTCCAGCTCTGCATGCCGTGATCCTCTGGTCGCCAGTCGCGCTTTAGTGGTCTATCGGTCGTCGGAAACAGGAGAGGTGCGCTGCACCAGGCGGAACGTAGAAGCACGACGCCGTCGTCTCTGCTGCGCTTGAGCTCGCAGTCTGTTCAGTGGCTGAAGAAGTGACCGGTGCTGATGCAAGTTCGCGCTCGAGTTTGATGCGAGTCATGCCGAGAGCTGAAGTATTGAGCATACGCGTCGCTTGCTGCAGCTGTCGACTTGAGGAACAGGAGGAAGAAGCACCGACGATCGCTTGTTCATCGCTCGCTCGCATCTGCTGGTGTCGTCACGGATGCTCTGAGCGCACATACGGAGTGCATCGCGCCGCGTGATGGCAACGATAGCAACGAGGAGGATTTGCTGTCGAGCTTTAGGTCTGCTTGTTGAGAGTCAAGTCGAGCAAATCCGACTGGCACTTGGCGTGACAGGTTCAAATCCGCGACATAATCATATATAACTGGTATTATGTTTAGTATTGATATTTGTATGCTCAAAACTATCAAATCAAATCAATTTCAGGGAGGGCGGACCAAAATCAGATTCCCACTTGACAAGTCGGTTTGTATCAATCACTGGGATTTCAAGTCGTGTTGTGAGCAACCAACAACAAACAATCGATCCAACCTAATGCGTTTGCGGTTTTTGGTTCTACACTACACTCGTACAACGAGCACCACGCTTGCTCGAACGTACTAGTTTGTGCTTTACTTTGCTTTGCTGTACTTGACTAGAAACTCTTAGAGCCTTGTGCTGACTGCTTAAAACGGTTCTTTATTTCAGTGCGATTTTATTGAAGCGGTTAGGGCTGTCAGTTTTTCCTATTGAGGTGTATTTGAGAATACTGTAAGCAAGATGTAACGAGTTGCTTTGTGAGAATTGAATATTCACAGGCAGAGCCAGCCACTCGCTGCGCTGGCAATCAATACATTTTCCAAGTCACTTGTGTCGCGCTTTTTCACTTGCTGTGTGCTGAACGTTCAGCACCTCGACCTCACTCCAGACACCAAGCGCACAACGCCATCATCCGCAGTCCTTGGTGTTGCTGTCGTTGACGAGAGCAGCTCCATCCTTCACACAGCGCTGCGCACCGACCGACGCGTACTAGGACATCCAGTCGAGACGCGCACTCTCCCTTCTCTTCTAGCATGACAGATTCCTCTGCGTCTGCGTCAACTGCAGCCGGCTCGACGTCGCTTGACGGCGACGTCGGGTCCTCGCTCGCTCCAGTCGCTGCCCCAACAACGTCCTCCGAGTCGCAGGTGCTCGCGACCGTCGCCGCTACAGACGCACCGCGAGCGACAGCGATGTCAACGCAAGGTCCAGCGCCAACCATCCGAGCGCCTGCGCCATCGCCGCAATCGGACAAGAGTCACGACAGCGCTGACAACAACAACAAAGGCAACAGCAACAGCAACAGCAACAGCAACAAAGACAACAACAAGTCTCCGCAGGGCAGCAGCGACTGCGAGAGCGGGAGCAAAGAGACTGCTGAAGAGCTCCTCGAGCGCCGTCAGACAACTGGCACGTGCTCGTTCTACCCGAGCAAGTTCAAAGAGTGCGCCGAGCCACGGTCGTGCTACGACTGCCTCAACTTTGCTGTCCAGGGCGAAGACGGCGGGTGCATGCTCAGCGAGTACGGCCGGTGTGTGCCAGCGCGCATGGAGTACAACAGCGCGCTCGACTACACGCACTACACACCAGCAAACGGCAATAGCAGCAGCAGCAACAGCAGTAGCAGCAGTAGCCTCAAGACCAAGTCCGCCAGCTCGGCAGCGATCGGCGCTGGCGACGTCGGCAGTTCAGTCACCCAGCGACCGTCGCAAGTCGAGACGTGGTACCACTTTCGCGCCGGCACGACGCAGTACTGCGAGAAGACCGACGCCGCGTGCAAAGAGTGCCGCCGCTCGGTCTTTGCAGACTACATTGAGAACGAGACGAAGCACGGCGGGAATGCGTTCTGCATCGGGACCGGCGGCTGCGTGTGCATCGCGACATGTGAAGCGCGGCGCGATCGACCACCACCAAACAAAGACTGCTACGCAAAGGCGCTCGCGGCAAACAAGAAAGAGTCCAAGGCAGCAGTCGGTGACGGCGGCATGGGCTCGGTCCTGGCGATCCTCGGCGCCATGATATTTGTCGTCGTGACAGTCTTTGCGATCTACCGCATGCGGTCCCGGAGCGAGCGCCGCCGCAGCAGCGCCAGCGGTCTTAGTGGCGCAGACGCGAGTGCTGGGCAAGCGAACGTCGTGGCGACGCCCGACTCTGGTGCGTCGCCATCGAACAACACTGTGATGGTGACTGTGACGTCGACGACTGCAGGCACAACTGGTGCGCGGCTGCTCAACCTCTTTGGCTGGCAAGCGATGCGCGACGACCTCGTGGACAAGGAGCATGCGCAGTTCGACGACGGCGCAGTCGACACGTCAGCGCTCAAGCACTCGAACGTTCAGTTCCTCGGCATTGAGCCATCGGCGCCAGAGATCGACACGGCCGTGCCAACGGCGCCAATGGCAGCGATGGCGACCCCAGTCGTCCCCATGGCCGTCCTAGCGTCTGCGCCCATGGTTTTCTCTGTGCGCGCGACTGCGAGCGCGCCGGACTTTGAAGATATGGACGACAATGGCTTTGAAGTGCTCTGAGCACCGCTAACAGCAGTGTTCATACCAGCAATCGCAGGAGCGACTTGGTCAGAACTCGCTGCGTGCCTCAAGTCACTCGACTGGTGATGGCAGAGCTTGCTGGATCGTACAGCGAGCGCCACTTGCCATCATCACACGCACGAGGTAGAGGCGCCATCAACATATTTAAGCGCTCGTGATTGAGCGCCGTCCAAGTATCCGGACAAGAAGTAGAAGTAGAAGCTGTCGAGTTTGTCTGTGTGAATGTGGCTAGTCGTGTGCGTGGCGTCAAGTCAGGTCGTGCGCTGTGAACATGTCATGTAGAGGAAGACGATCGTTGGAATAGACGAGATGCAGATGTCCTGTTGTCTAGGACCATTGCAAGTTCTTGCGTCAGCTGTGGGTGGCAACGACATGAGCGATCGCACGACACTAGCACTGGCCAGTGCAACGCACATTGTGGATCCCCCTGACCACCCTCTCTACACACTTGCACAACAAGCGCTTGTTGTATTGCCTCGGAATCGCGAGATCCGAGGTGCACACGTGTGTGGCTGACGAAGAACGCAAGTGGATTCTCCAGCCTTGTCCAGGTGATCGGTCGGTCTGCTGTTGTCTGCATCTGTTGTCTGCTGTCACGCTCACCACAGCAGTCGCTGCATCAAGCAAGAGGTTGTCTGGGTGACGGACCACGCAAGAGCCAGCACCCGAGACTTGGTATTAGTATAGTCAGTAAAACCTTGACGCAAGTCACAAGTCACACGCACGACGACCGACAAGCAAGCACTTGCAGCAGCAGCAGCACGTGAGCGGCGCCATTCGCAGCATCACGAGCAGCTCCGCACAATGCGCGGCGCGGTTCCGACACCCAAGCCATCGCCCACGACCGCTGCGCCGGTGACGACGTCCTCAGACGGCTCTGCGACCGCGGACGAGCGCACGCCGTCGCCGACAAAGAAGAGCAGCAGCGCGAGCAAAACATCCTCACCCACGCCATCGCCAAATGCGCGGTCGATCCAGAGCGGCTCGCGCGCGTCGTCGTCGTATCCGTACGCAGGCTCATCGTCACGGGCGTCGTCGTCTTCAGCGTCGTACTCGTACGACCCCGACACCGTCGGGAACGACCCAGGCTGGACAAAAGACTTTCCGTGCCAGTTCTATCCACCAGATGCAGACGGCTGCGCCGAGTACCGCTCGTGCTACGACTGCCTCAACAGCGGCGTCATCTACAAAGGACGCGTACGTGTGTCTTGTCCGTCATTTGCTACGTGCATATGCTGCAGGTGCTGATAGACTCTGTCTCTCTCTATGACGCTAGGGCTGCTACGTGAACTCATTGGGGCGGTGCCTCTCACTCGCAACGGCGACGTTCAGCAAGACCGAGACGGACTTTCGCAAAGGCAATGCCTCAAACAACGCAACGAAGCCAGCGCTGAGCGTGTCGCCCAAGCCTGCGCTCTACTACTTCCCGTCGCGCGCCGCCAAGTACTGCGCCATGAGCGACCCAGTCTGTCAAAAGTGCCGCCGCACCGTCTTCCAGAGCGTCATCGAGTACGAGTCGACGGACGGACTCTCGAACTTTTGCTACGGCCACAACAACTGCGTCTGCATCGCAGTGTGCGAAGCCCCGAGCCGCGCGGACGTCCTCGGCGGCCTCATGTGCAATGGCAAGCCGCTGCCTGGACGCTCGGGATCGTCGAACCAAGCGAGTTCGCAGGCGAACCGGTCGGGACTGAACGTCGACGCAAACATCCCGTGGCTCATTGGTGTCCCGATGGTCGGACTTGTCATGGCCGTGATGCTCGTGTCCTGGAGCCGCAAGCACCGCCGCAGACGGGAGCTCCCGCGCGACGTCTCACTCTTTGGCGACCGACCATTCAGCAGCTCTCTGAGCGGACTGAGCGACTCGAGCGTGTCGCGGAGCAGCAGTAGCAGCATGAGCAGCATCGACGAGCACGAGCTCGCACCACCGCAGCCGAACGGCGGAGACCCGAGTCGCGCACTGCGGCTCCCAGGCTGGCGCGCACTGAGGAACGAACTCATTGAGCGCGAGCAGCAGCTCATTGCTGGACGCCAGGACTTTTCATCGATCGGGTACGTCCAGTTGCTCGACACGTCGTCGACGGCATCGGCTGCGTCTGCATCCGAAGACGGACGCGAGAGCGACGACGATATTGCAGCAGGCGGTCGAGTGCGCGGACGCGAAGGCGCAACGCGATCGCACGCAGTCGATGTCCAGACGCTCGCAGCGTCGCAGAGCGAAGAGGAGGATGACGAGGAGGAGGAGGAGGATGCAGACGGAGCGATTCGGACGATCGCAATGCGGCACCACCGCTCGAGCAGTAGGAGCAGCAGCAGCGTCGCAGATCCCGACCTTAGTGTCCTGTAGTCAGTCCATCGTATGAGTCTCTGGTCGGAATGCACGACCACCACCACCACCACCACGTGCCATGTGCTACTGGCTGACTGACTGACGGTCTCTGTTCGTCAGTGCTGACTGACTGGATTCGAGTCAGTGCATCCTGAGCGTCTTCGTTCCGTGTAACTTTGTTCTTCGAGTGGAGCTCCTGGCGCTCATGTGGGCGTGACGACCCACGTGTTTGCGCCTGCGACGACTATGAGCGAACCACTGAGCAGTGCGAGCGTCCAGACTGCGTGGCGACGTGATCGGCTATCAGTCTGGAGCTGCATCTGCAGCGCTTGCTTCTGCTTCGGGAGGTAGAACAGACCAAGCAAAGCGAGCAAGCGAACGCTAAAGCAGAGCGCGAGCAGTAGCGCGACGCGATGGCGCGTGGCTGACATATCGGAGACCGAGTTGACCGAGCCACTGGAGTTGCGACTCGAGCTCGCGAGCCACTGATCGAGTACGTTTGCTGTAGTCGCTGCAAGCAGCCGCATTGCAGTCCCGAGCGACACGAGCAGTCCGACAGTCGTGCCTTCACTGCCAACTGGAGCGATCTCGATCGCAAGCGACACCTGCACGATCACGACCACGCTGCGCACAAAGCCTCGGAGCATCGCGAACGCGACGTACATCTGTGCACTGCGACCGATGCCTTCAGCTACGAGGAACGCGTAGACTGCTTGCGGCACGACGTAGACGCCAACGAGCGCACTTGCGAGCAGCACGCGCCAGGCCAAGTGCAGACACAAGAGCTGCCACGTCACGACTGCGATGGCGTACATGGCTTCACTCAGGATCTTGCTCGACGACGTGAGCTTGAGCGTCATGTGGCACCAGCGCTCGAGCATCGCGTGTGGGTACGCGAGTGTGAACTCGGCACAGACGACAAAGAGCGCGAGGAAGCGCACGATGCGCCACGTCGAGTCGCGCTGCAGCGTCTCGTAGACTGCAGTCGCGTGCGTCCTCAGGTTTGCTCGGTAACTCAGAGAACAGCGGTGTTCATGCGGTGACGAGGATCGGTCGCTGCGTTGTCTGTCGCCGCCAAGCACAGCGACTGCACTAGCTGCCAACGCACTGGGACTCTCACCACCGCGAGTGTCGTGATCATCGTCATAGCCGTCAAGCTGCTGCTGCTGTTCGGCTTTGAGCTCGCATGCCTCGCTCTCGTACAAGCGCTGATCGTCGTCGTCGTCAAAGCCATCGCCATCGCTACTGCCGAGCTGCTCGTGGAAGCAGCAGAGCAGCACTGGGATCGGCACGAGTGCGTAGCAGACAAAGAAGAGCACGACGGTCTGGAACGAGTAGACGGGGAAGACGCCGAGCTTGGTGACGCGGAAGATCACGACGTCGGTGATCACTTGCCCGAGCATCTCGCACGCAAACTGCGTGAGGAGGAACGTCCCAAGCATGCGGCCGCGCCGTCGCAGTGGCTCACGTCGCGAGAGTTGCACGACGTAGATCTCAGCGACGACGACACTCAAGATACCACCAAAGCTCGCGAGTCCGAGCAGTGTGACGTACAGATAGAGCATACGCACGCGATGATCTGTTGTTGTGCCTGACGCGTCGTCGCGCTTGCTGCGCATCGCAAACTCCTGTGTGTAGTACGCGAATGCGAGGACAAAGAGCGCAAGCAACGTCACACTCCAGCCGAGCACCATGTACGGCTTGCGATGTCGTCCAAAGATCGGGAGTGCGTCGGAGCAAAAGCCGAGTGCAAAGCTGCATGCCCACGGCAAGATGAGCAGGATCTGCGCTGCGTCGACTTGCGACGTCGTCATCTCGAGCTCGCTCTGCAGCAGCGGCACGAGTCCGCGCTTGATGCACGACGTGAGCACACTAGCAAATGCGAGCGACACGAGCAGTCCGATGTGGCTTGCATTGAGCAACGTCACAGTCTTGCGCTTGCGAGACGGCGCGTTTGCTCGACGCTGGGGTGCTGGCGTTGGTGCTACTGAGAGCTTGCGCTCGAGAGCGCGAGTGGTTGAGGTTCTGAGAGAGTCGCTGTCGAGTGTTGCAGCCAAGTGTCGACTCATGGGCGACGTCATGCCCATTGGCTGGCAGCGAGGACTTTGCACCCGAGTGCCATTGCATCGGTCTGTGTCGAGAGCTGCGTAGTTGGAGCTGCTGGCATCACCAAGGCTGATGTGTACTGGGTGCGTCCTATGTCGACGTTGCTCGCATGTGGAGTCGTTGGTGGTCATCGCGAGCGTGCTGGCTGACTGATGTTGAGCTTCAAAGGAAGGAAGTGCTGGCGGAACGCGGAGTGGACACTCGCTGCAGCTCGACTGCTGAATATGTAGTGAAGCCGTGGAGCGCAAGTGCTCGACGAGTGCCGCGTAGCAAGCGCAAAGAGCTCCCAGCTCAGACAACAAGAGGACATGTGGAAGAGAGGCACGACTGCATCGCGAGATGGCGTGAAAGCAGGCGGATTGCTTCACCGAGATTTGCGAAGTCATGATGATGATGTGCATGCCGACACAACACATGTGATCACAACCAGAATGGTCCAGCGAGGACGCTGTCCGACGCAGATGATGCGAGTGTCCACAGACGTCCCAAACGTCTCGATCGCATTGTAATGAACGTCCTCTGACGGTGCTAGCTAGCAATGGAGACCACCATACGAAGGCAATCGCAGCATGCATCGCGTCGGACATAGGACATAGGACATCGGTCGTCTGTCCGATCGTGCGCCGAGTCCACGATGTGTTCAGAGGCAGGTTGCCAAAGACACCGCCACGGCATGTCGGTCGCAATTCACACACACAGGCGCACGGCCGCCATGACCAGTGTCGAGACTGTCGAGGGACTCGAATCGACCCGCTTGATCGATCGATCGAGCGAGACCTCGGGTGTGGCGGTCCACACACGCACACACAGTTGCGCGGTCCGATTCCTGCTGGCGAGGCGGAAGGAAGGAAGGGTCTTGCGAGCCCGTTAGGATAGCTGTCTCTCTCGTTCGCGCTCATGGTCTTTGCTTTGCTCTTGGAGCAACAGCAAGCAAGCGTGTTTGTGTGCGAGGAGCAACTTGGGCGAACCGTACATCAAACTTCGACATTCCAGTCGGATGTTTGGACTGGACCAACGATGTGTGTGTGGGAATCTTTGCAACGCGAGCAGAAGCGTGACGTCAAGCGTGCTTACATGATGCTTGGCGTGTTGCAAGCCGCAAAAGCAACGAGGACTTGCGGCAGCATGTCGTGCAAGCCGTCACAGCAGTCCAGCTGACGCAGCGAAGAGCCGCGAGCAAGTTGTGCGCATTGAAGGAACTCGTGCGTGGCGTCGTAGGATCGCGACAAAATCACGCAGTGTCTTAATTCTACAATATTGTCACTTGAGTATACATTGCCAAGGTACTGTGTCGATTTATTATCTACACTTCCACTTTGCATCGAAACGGAGTTGCTGAACAGCGAGATGGCGATTGCACGAGCAAGTGGCAATGGCCAGTCCGCTTGCACGCGCTTCTTCTGCATGCGGCCATCGCGACCGTCGTGGCGCGTCAGCTGGGATCGAGCAAGCGAGCGAGTGAGTGAGTGAGTACGCGCGCGCTGCTTGGTCAAGCCACATACACTTACATACACGCCCGCCGCCCGTGAAGACGATGCGATGGCGCTGTCCGCTGCGGCTCGCGACCGCCGCCGTCCTCGTCACCAGTGCGGCCACGCGCTCGACAGCAGCAGCAGCCGTACTAGTGCCAAACACACTCACGACTGCGTGCAGCCAACTGTGCGCAAGCGCTCAAACAACAACAACAACAACAGCAGCTTGTGTCACGCGAGCAGCGACGAGTCTCACAACGTGCCGCACTCACGAACAGATCAGTGGCGTCGTCACGTGCGCAGCAGCCGATGCAACAAACAGCAGCAGTGCTGCGCTGTGCATCACACCGTCGTCGGAAGCGCACGCGTGGCGCTTCCAGCTCACCGACAGCAACGAGACGCTCGCGCTTGCACGTGCACGCGCTGCTGCAGACAGACGCACAGACGCTGGGACTGCAGTCGTTGTGCTCGATGCAGCAGGTGTGACACACGTGCAGGACGTTGCGATCCCAAGCAGCACGTGGTCGCTTGCGCTCGAGATGACGCAGTCGCCACCGACGCTTGCACTCGACACTGCGACGCTCAGCGCTTGGCGCAACCTCGAGACGCTGTACGTCGTCTGTGCGACTGGCCTCGGACTGACTGAGGGACGCTGACTGACGGACTGGCTAATACATGGCTATGGACACATCAGAGTGATCGCAAACGCCGATCTCTCGACAGTCGACGCGCTCCCAGCGTTCCCAAGCCTCACGACACTGTACGTACCACTAGCCTTCTGTGCGTCCTGCGTGTGGCACGGAAACTCACGAGCGCTTGTGTGATCGGCTGGCTGGACGTAGGAACTTGACTGGGACGCAGCTGACAAAGTGGCCACTCATGGCCGCGACGCCGTCGCTCACACAGCTGTGCGTGCGCTGCCTCTGTCTCTGTGCGATGGTCTTCCGCGGAGTCGACTGACTCTCCCTCTTGCTTCGCTTGTGCTACGAACGGCAGCGACGTGTCAGTGAACGCACTTGTAGACGTCCCAGTCGGCTCGCTCCCAGTGAACCTACGCACACTGTACGCTCGCTCTCTCTGTGTCTATGGGAAGCGAGCAACTTTGGTGACAGCTCTCGTGCCATTGCGCCACAGGAACGTGTCAAAGAACCAGCTGACGGAGCTCCCAGGAGACATCAGCCGCATGCGCTACCTCGTCTCGCTGTACGTCCTTGCTGCCTTTGTGGTTCTAGCTCCTCGTCCAGTGACACGACAGACGCACTGACGGCCGTCGCTCGCTCTGTTGAACGCTGTGGAGACCACAGAGCAGCGTCGAGCAACAACTTGTCGACGCTCGAGCGCTTTCCCATGATCCTCTCGCTCAACGAGCTGTGCGTCCGACAGTCTTGTACTCTCGACCACGTTGCTTAGCGATGTGTAGTGACTCACCACTCATCCCCTGCTCTCTCCACGCAGGTACTTGGCGTCGACTTCGCTCACAAGCGTCCCCGCAGGACTCACCGTCCTCCCAGCAATCAAGATCCTGTACGTTCGACTCTTGTCTTCGTCTCCGTCTCTCTCTCTCTCTCTTCCTTGTGCTCTTGCTGACCGCCACTCGTGCATGTGATGGCCAGTGACTTGTCGCGGAACCGAGCGCTCACGATCCGCGCAAACACGATCCCAGCAGCGCTCCTCGACCTGTGCGTCTCGCTCACTACTCGCTGCACTTGACTGAGGACGTCTCGCTTGACCATCAGGACTCACGCAAGTGACTGCGTCGATCGCACGAGCAGGTTCCTTCGCGACTGCGGACTCAGCGTCATCCCCGCCGAGTTTCGCGGCGAGAAGCTCTGGCGCACCATGTACGACCCCCTTGCCTCACTTGCTGCCTGCCTATGTCTTGTGACAGCGCGAGTGACTGACGAATGGACGCTGCACTCGCAGAGACTTGAGCGAGAACCCGATCGCGTCGGACGAGCTCGAGACGATTCGCTTCCAGACGAGCCACTTGTGCGTTTGAACATGTCTGTGGCAGGGTCTCTCTCTCTCTTGAACTGTGACTGACGGACGGACGGACTGACGCTGTGTGCGTTAGGTACCTCGAGAGCGTCGAACTGAGTGCGATCCCAGTGATCGCAGTCAACTGGAGCGTCTCGACGACACTGTACGCTCTACAGCCAACGTCCTGCAGTTGCGAACCTTGTCCTGTGAGGCAGTAGCTAACATCTTGCGGCTGTTTGTCATCGGCAGGTCGCTCTCGCGGAATCCGCTCGGAGACGTCGATGCCGCGAGTCTCCCAGTCAACATCACGACTCTGTACGTCCGTGATTGAGTTGATCCAGGTCCAGTGTCTTCGTACCATACGTGACGCTGACATCCTGCACTTGCCTGTGCAGGTGGATGGACGAGTGCGGCTTCGCGACTGTGCCACCGAACTTGGCGAGTCTCAAGCAGCTCAAGACGCTGTGAGTGGCGCCATCGCACTCGTTTGGCGACGGTCTAGTCACTCACACTTGCTTGTCTGTCTGACTGTGGACGTGGCAGCTCGCTCTCTGGCAATCCGATCCGCACCATCGCGCCATCAGCTCTGCCGACGAACCTCTTTGAGCTGTGCGTCTTGCTCTCTCTCTACTACTGCGTTTGCTCTGCTGGCATGAGCCGACTCACACTCACTTGCTCGCTTGTGCGCAGGCGTCTGTCCAACTGCTCACTGAGTTCTGCGCCAGACGACCTCGCGACGTCAAGCGCATCGCTCCGGACTCTGTGCGTTCACGTCCTGCGCCTCAGATCCTCTTATTCCTACTGGTCGAGACGACTTCGCACTCACGTACTGCCCTCGTTGTCTTCCTGCGCTCTGTGGCTGGCTGTAGAGACTTGAGTGACAATGCGATCGAGCGCATCAAGTACGTCTGTTGTAGGCTCTCACTATGAGAGAGAGTCGAGAGAAAGACTGACGCCTGTGTGACTCAATGTCGTGATGCGCTGCAGCTTGCGCGACTTCCAGCAGCTAGAGCGATTGTACGTCGGCGGACAGACAGACAAACACTTGCGAGTGGTATGAGAACAGAGCGACTGACGAACCAACGCGCGCTCTCTCTTTCGTTCAGGTTCCTCCAGAACAACTCGCTCACGACGTTCCCACTCGAGCTCTTCAACCTCACGAAGCTCCGCGTTGTGTACGTCTCTCGCTATCACTTGCCGTATCGCTCTCATACAGAACTGACAGCAAACCACTCACGACTGTCTCGCTCTCGTTCATGTCCTAGCGACCTCCGTGGCAACAAGTTCCACAATGCGTCGCTCACGCAAGCGCAGCTCAGCGTCCTCGCCACGCGCTTTGACCGCTTCGCAGTCGACGCGTCGGCGTTCCAGACCGCGTGCTCAGACCGCACGCTCGTGCGTGGGACGTACGTAATCTGCCAACGCAGTGGCAATGGCGACAACGACGACAGCCCGCCAACTGGCCCGGCGCCAGTGCCGCTGTCCGACACGGGACCGTCCAAGACGCGCTTGATCATCTTGATCGTGAGCGCTTCCGTGAGCGTCCTCTTGCTCGTCGTCCTGTCGGTCGTTCTGTTCCGCAAGCGCAGTCGCGCTGCTGCTGCTGCCGCAGACGACTTCATCTTCACGAGCGCGCGCCACGGCGTGACGATCGACTCGAGCGACGACCACGCGCTCATTGAGTGGCGCATTGACGCCGAGGAGCTCTTGCCGATCCGGCGCTTGGCTGTGCGCCCGTACGGCTCGATCTGGCTTGCGCACTACTTGTCCGAGACAGTCATCGTGAAGCGCATCAACCAAAAGCACATCAGTGCTCGAGCACAGCAGGACTTCATCCGGCGCCTCACGATCCTCGCGCGGCTCGACCATCCGCACATCTTGCGGCTCTTGGGCGTCGCGTGGACGACCGAAGTCGACGTCCAGATCGTTGTCGAGTACATGCGCACAGGCAATTTGCGGCGGTACCTCACGCTCACAAAGGACGACCCCGTCGCAAAGGACTGGACGAGTCGCAAGATCGGCATCGCTTTGAGCATCGCCCATGCGCTTGTGTACATCCACTCGCGGCGACCGCAAGTGCTTCATCGCGACCTCAAGTCCCGCTGCGTGCTCCTCGATGACGACCTCACAGCCAAAGTCTCGGGCTTTGGCCTCCGGCACTACAACTCGTCGATCAACCGCACGAGCGTCACGGCGACGTCGCCCAAGTCAAATCGCTCGATCGCCCCCGAAGTCCTCGCCGGCGAGTCGGACTACACGGAAGAGGCAGACTTGTACGCGTTTGGGATCATCCTATCGGAGCTCGATAGCCACGAGCTGCCGTTCTCGGACGTGAAGCTCTCGAACGGCGAGCCACTGACAGAGCACGCGATGCTCCAGCTCCTCGTCGCTGGTGCTCTGCAGCCGACGATCTCACCGAACTGTCCGAAAGAGGTCGGCGCGCTCATGTACGACTGCTTGGCGTTCAATCCAGACCACCGACCGACTGCTGTGCACGTCGTGCAGCGCCTCCAGTCGACGATGGAGCACTTGCAGCGCTTGAGCGAGATCGGCGACGACATTGTCTCGAGCGACGAGCGCATGGACTCGTTCCTGGGCTTTGACACCAGTCGCCCGCTCTCAAACTCGACGCAGTTCAGCGTCCCGCAGAGCTCGAGCTCCAGCGGCCGTGACACACGCAGCACGAGCGACCGACAGGACGCTGGGCGGACACTGAGCAGCTCACGCGACCACCGAAGCGCAAGTAGCAGCAATGGCCACCACCGCAATGGCGGCTCGGTCGTGCGGTTCAGCGACACGATCTCGTACAAGTTCTAGAGTGAGACGACGACTCATACAAACTCGTATATTTATGAGACGAACACCATGACAATGTCCTCGGCGTTCCTCTGTCCTTGTGCGCCGCTATCCCTCTCCTCATCGCTGTGTGTGCGCGCTCCGACCGTCTTCGACATCGCCGTCGTCGCCCCACTGCTTTGCTCGACTCGCAGACGACGCGACGCTCGATGGCGTTGGGATCGGTGTCAGTGGCGCCATCTGCACCGTGTTGTAGCCCAGTGGCGCGTTGCCGCTCTCGGCCAAAGCGTACTGGAACGCTTCGTCTTCGAGCTCCACTTCGGTCTCGTGTGCGACCTCCATGTTCTCGACCGCGTTGCGCGCCATGCGGTTCCAGTCCGTGCGCGAAAGCTTGAGCAAGTACACGCTCAGCTTCACGGCCTCCATCGTGCAGATCGAGTACCAGAGCGCTGGGAAGCCGACACCAAGGACGACGCCGCCAACGTACGCGATCGGGAGCTCGATGCACCATGTTGAGATCGTACTCGTCCACGCGACGACCTTTGCTTCGCCCATTGCCGTCAAGACTGAGGACGTGAGCATCTCGATCGACTCGATCACAAAGCCGGCGATGAAGATCGGCTGCACGAGCATACAGAGCTTGAGCAAGTCGTCGTCGGTCGTGTACAAGTGGAAGAGCTTCTCACGAAGTGACAGTGTGATTGTCGCGAGCACAAGGACACAGACGACAGTGCAGCCAAAGCCGAGCTTGCTCAGCGCCTTTGCTGCTTGCGGACGATTCG
>JAASFL010000184.1:0-29835 GCA_023333735.1 Globisporangium takayamanum
AGCACATCTGTGGGCTTGTTACCAATCTGACCGCAAACTCTCGATATGACTCAAATAGTGAAAAATTCGTTTTTTGACCCTTGCGTTGCCGGTACTGCGAATTTCGGTGATCGGATTGTATCACCGCAATCGTCGCAGAATGCTCTATCGTCTTTGATATGTTTTTAGCTTCTACGAGCAAAATTGACGGTACAGCCAACAAAATAGTTTTTTCCAAGACTTTTGTCGCGCACTTTAATGCGAAATAGTTTGCCGCTGGTATTTTACAAGCATGGCTTATGACAACAAAATTGCTCGTCGTTTTTTGGATGGAAACCCACCTATATGGCTTATGACATTACCATGGCTTATGACATACGACATTCGGTAGCTGCTGCCAAAGTGAGAACCCTACTGTAGCGAGTCGCGTGCACCCATTTCCAAGCCAGCAGCAAGTCGGTCGGTCTGGTCATGCGCACAGAGTCGCATCAAAGACGTCACGCAGATTGAACCAAGCGCGCCTTGAGTGAGAGGGTGCTCTTCAGTGTTGAGTGGGGTAATGGAGCGGTCAAGACCAATTGATCGATCATAATCGAGCCTGAGAAAGCCTGAGAGAGCGAGCTCGCGGTGTCTGGAATGAAAGCGGCGGAGGAGATGGAGTTCGAGGCGGCATGGCGTGGCTGTCCATCGATCGTGCTTGTTTGCTTGAGACTGGCGTCACAGTCCGTGATCTGCGCAAGCAAGCGTGTGTTGCGTACATGTCCTGCTGTGCGTCCAAAGCGCATGGAGCATGCTGCTAGTATGAGCCGGCTGGTGCTGGCTTTCCACACGGGAGATTCTGCTTGAGACCACATCACGTGCTTACCATGCTTGTGTGCGAGGAGGACTCTCAAAGCGAAGTGAGCGAGCGAGAGCTGTGATGGATGAACAGGCAGTAGAGCTCGCTCTCGACCGCCACTGAAGCAGCGCGCTCTCACTTGATCCGCCACACTCGAGGTGTAACCTGTGATTGTGGTCAAGCAGCACCGATGCGTGTGAAGGCGGCGGCGGCCCGCGACAGTCGCGGCTTCCGCATGAAGAAGACCAGCTCGGACCAGATCACCTGCCAGCGACTCGCAGGAGCAGCAAACACTCGACGCACACACACAACAAGTGGTGGCGACCCGTTTCCAGCGCAGCCTATCACTCGAGCGCCCGCCAGCTGGCACGCACTCTCTGAAAGGGGTCGCGGGGTGCCCCAGTGGTTTAAAGCCCCGGCGATTCCACAGATATTGTCTTACGAGAGTTCGAGTCCCGCCTCGGTCGTTTTTCGGCCCCGGCGCCGCTCAATTCTGCTGATTCGACGATACTAGCGCGTTTCCCCTACAACAGACATAGGACGCACCGTCTTGAGTCGCTCTCGCTGAGACAAGACAATCTTTCTCCCTGGCCAAAAAGATTTGACACAACCAATACTCATCCTAACAGTCAATCTAACGGCATTCCAACATCACGCACTCTCTGAAAGTGACAGGCGCAAGGCTCGTCAGTCGTCACGCGCCGATATTTTGTCATTGGAGGCGAGGCGAATCTTGGTTCCTGTTGTTTGCATTGGCGGTGTTGGTGTAAGCGGTGTTGGTGGTGATTGCAGCTGGCACGCATATGCCTGGCAAACTCGGCGACACCATGAGGTTTGGATACGCCTGAGGCGCAATCCCGTCCTTGTCGAGGGAGATGCTAACCGTCTCTCGGCTCAACGAACACAACTCGGCGACACCATGGTGCTCGACAAGCTGAGCTCTTGGCGCTTGCGTTGTTGCGCTGGCGACGTCGCAATCGCCTCAACTTGGTGGTCGTCCTCGCTGCCGAAAGCCCACAGGACGGACGAAGACCCACTTTCACACTTTGTGCCTGTGACGAGCTGAAGATCGACGACTGGTGCGCGAACATGAGAGCTTTCAAAAAGCACTCGTCCAGGCAAGCTTGCATCGCGGTCGCTTGACGCGCTCTGGACACTAGCGCTCTTGTTCGAACTGCGAGGCAGTCGTGGTGCTGGCAATGTGTGAGAACATGTTGGCAGTTTAACGCGTGTGCCGACAATGCAAAGCAGGGTGGAGCACCACACAGCGCAAACCGAGCAAATCCAGGGTCTTGCGCTCGAGCTCAGTGGCGCGTTGGAATGAGGCAAATCGTGCGCGTCAGCAACAGCGGTTGTGATTGACATAGGACGCACCGTCTTGAGTCGCTCTCGCTGAGACAAGACAATCTTTCTCCCTGGCCAAAAAGATTTGACACAACCAGCACTCATCCTAACAGTCAATCTAACGGCATTCCAACAAAAACAGCGGTTGTGATTGTCTGCGTGCGTCCTTGCTCTATGCTGCTCTGGTTCTGCTGCTCGCGGCAAACATGACACAAGACGTTTGACAGCGTCCCAGTATGGTGCGTTCAGTGTATCGCTCCCCTCGACCTCGGTTTGCTCTGCGCTTCGTGCTTACAAACATGCTCGCAAACTGTCGAGATGACACTTGGCGAGCCCTGCGTCACGGTCTGTTGTCTGCCCTCTTGTCGAGGCTCTTGCGCGCAGCATGACCTGATGCCGCCGGATCAGCTCTAGGAACGACCCAAGCTCTACACACGCACAGGTTGCGAAAGCAAGGCAAGTGCCGTTGCGGACGTTGAGAACACCGAGTGTGTGGAGAGTGGTGGCGCCATTGCGGTGGACACACGAAAAGACTCGAGAGTGGGAGTTCCAGACGTCTCTGATATCTGTTGCTGCCCATCAGCGCGCACTTGATCGCTCGAAACTGTATATGCGCAGCGACTGCGCATGCAGAAAGAGAGAGAGCATTCGAGTGCCTTGCGAGAGCGCGCATGTGAGACCTCGCTGTGTATATGCGCAGACTGCGCTCAATGCTCTCGCTCTTGAGCGTGACCGCCGCGCTTCGCTGCTGCTGTTGTTGTAGCGCGAGAGCAAACTGCGTCGCGAACGAGCTGCTCGTCGGCGCGTAATGCGAATGGCGAGCCACGCAGATGGGCAAGCGACACTCGCCAGTCACGCTGCAAGTGGCGCAGAGCCGGGTTCGTGAGCGGCGAGGGAGATGCGCGCGCACTGTCAGTCGACTGCGAGCCTGCCCAGCTCTCTCTCTCTCTCTTGCTGTTGCGAGCGCGAGCGCGAGTGCTCTCTTTCGCTCGCTCACCCACCCACGGACGCTCGAGCAGGTTTTCTTGCTGCTCTGCTTGATCCAGGTGGTGGTTGTCCTGACAGGTGGTTGTCCTGACAGCCACCACGACGCACGCACGGAGGCGCCTCAGCTCCGATCCGATCCGATATCCTGTGTCGCGCTCTCACAATCCAACTCGCCGCTCGCCAGACAGGTTGCTCGCTAGCCCTGACACACACACACACACACTCGAGCGTCGCCACGATTCGCCCACACGCGCGCGCTTCGCCAACAGCTACCAGCAGCTAGAAAAGACGGACCCCACGCCTCATACATACACGACACGATCGCTTGACAGCAGCATGACGTCTCCGATCGCGCTCCTCGATGCTCCACAGCCCGAGCACTCGCGCCACTCGGCAAGCACTGCAAACGGCAGCGGCTCGGGCGGCACTACTGGCGCGGCAGTCGAAATCGCGAGCTCGACGAACGGCTACGGCTTCCGGAGCACAGCTGGCGACGCGCTCTCGATCGAGATGGCGTTCCTGAACCCGCGGCGGCGGTTCCCACTCGCAGACGAGTACCTCCCGCGCGTCAAAGTCTCAACGGCGCAAGCGCAGGAGCTCAAAGTCGTCTGTGAGCAGATGATCGCGAGTGCGCTTGCAAACACGTCGCTCTTTGCGTGGGACGGCAGCTCGAACCACCTCGTCGGCCCGACGGCGAAAAACTGGAAGCCGCACTACACGAAGCAGAACCTCTCGCTCTACCGCCGCCGCAAAGAGCTCGCGGGCGACGCTGCACTGCGCCACTTTGTTGCGCGCGGACAAGTCCACAGCATGAACCTTCAGGACGTCGAGTACGGCATGTACGCCGACACGACGCTCGATGAGCGCGCGATCATGGCGGACTTGTACAAAGAGCTCTTTCTCGACGCCGCGGTCTTGAAAGTGTACGAGTCGCAGACCGAAGAGGATCCGTTCCACTTCTTTGGCATCAAGTGGCTCGCGCACGTCTCACCGGCCGACAAGTTCGTCTCGCCGCGCGACTACGCGTTCGTCGAGTACTCGAAGCGCGTCGTGAACAAGATGGGCGAGCCGTTCCTTGTGAAAGTCACGCACTCGCTCTCGACTGACAACGTCCCAGCGATGAGCCAGCGCGAGTTCGACCTCATCCGCGGCGTCATCTCGTGTACGTACATCTACCGGTACGACGCACCGTCGAAGAACGTCCAGGTCTTTGCCGATGGGTACATGGACCCGAGCGGCAGTGCCCCGGGTTGGCTCTCAAAGTCGTTCTTGACCAAGTTTGCACCAACGATCGTGAACCTCGAGCACAGCGCCGATGTGAAGTACATCATGCGGAACCAGCTCGTGCTCACGTTCGACGCGTTCCAAGAGCGCGTCGCGGCGCAGCGAAAGCAGAAGAAGCACTGCGTCATGTGTCTCAAGTCGTTTGGGCTCATGGCGCGCAACTACACGCGCTGCCGTGCATGTGCCGAGACCGTTTGCACACGGTGTGTCCTAACGCTCGCGCTCTGCATTCCGTGGCACGAGAAGCGGTGCGCCGAGCACCCGAGCGCAGTCATCTCGGAGAAGTTCTGCTTCAAGTGCCTCTACACCGGTCGCCTTGACCGCAATGGCAAGTACTTGCTCGAGCCGCTCGAGACGCGGTCGCAGTACTCTGGGAGCGCCACGAGCGAGCGCGACGAAGAGCAGCTCCTGGCGTCCAAGTTCACGCAAGCGACGGTCACTGAGAGCGAAGACGACGACTACTGGAGCACAGATGACAATGGCATTGCGTCGGAGCAAGACCGTGTCCGGCGCTTGCGACTGCGCCACCTCGAGCGCGAGAAGCGCAAGAACCTCGGCGGCCGCGGTCCGCAGAAGCTCTACCACGGCCCGACGCACAGCAGTGCACCGGCCGCACGGGCACAGAAAGACATGGCCGCGTTCCACGAAATGGAGCGGTCGATCGCAGAGCAAGAGGCGCTCATCCGGTCGATCCAGAGCGAGCGCGCAAAGTTGGCGCAGCGTCCGCCACCGCCGCCCATGCCAACGTACATGGCGTCGCAGTACCACGCGCGCATGGTCCAGAACAGCTCATCGAACTGGCACGCGGACGAGCGCGATCACAGCAGCCGCTTTGAAGAGTACGAGAGCAGCGACGACGACGACCGCGACGCGCCGCTCAACAAGTTTAGTAAGACGAAGCCGTCGCTCTCGCAGTCGACGCGCACGACCATGAGCAGCACGAGCGACAGCTTGGGCTCGTCGTGGGACTACCGCCCGTAACGCGGCCGGCTTCGATCATGTGCTCTTTCTATTCTCTAAGTATGAACCACCTCGATGTCTGTCTTGTCAATAGAGTCCTCCTCTGTCCGTTCATCATTCGATCTTAGCTCTCGCTACTCTCTCCTTGATTGGCAGGTCCATGGTCGTTCACTACCAACGCCGCAACCACCACGCGCATCACCGCTGTCGATACCGATGAGTCCAAGGCAAACAAGCAAGACAGATCAATCTGGTCGGCATGCGCCGTTGCAGGGAACGAACCGAACGAAGACCACACACACACGCGCGCGCTGAGCAAGCTCAAGCCGCGACTCTACATACTGGAGGTCATCGAGCGTGTGGCGGTCATTCATTGCAATTTGTTCGCACGTCTCCTTGGTGGTGGTGAGGACTCGATACAAGTCGTACACATACACTACATACACGTACGCGCATGGCGCATGGCGCATAGCAGTGGCTGGTGTGCGTGTGTGGCGCTCGCAAGTGTCACCACCACGAGCAAACAGTCAGGCGAGCGCTTGAAGTAAGTTGCTCATTGCCTGGCTCTGCTTGTCGTCTAACGAGCGCAATCCAGCGCACTGAACCGCTGCATGTGTGTCTCGAGTGAGCTCATGCTCATGCTCATGCTCCTCGACTATCGACCATCGAATGCGAGTTTGACATTATGGCGTCAAACAGCGAATGCGCGAGAGTGTTAGGACATTGCCGAGACCAGGAGCTCGTTCGTCCTCGAGACTCGAGTGCTTCACGCGCTTGATCCAAGAGCCAAAACCAAGCAGATCTTTTGGTCAACAGCGTTTACCTTCAGTCAGTCTGAAGCTGATCATGCCACTCTCGTTGTTTGGATAGCCGCCATGCTAGGCTGACTGCAGTGGCATCGCCGCCGCCGCAACCGAGTGTGCAGTACAGAGCGGCGGCACCATTGCAAGCGCTTCATGTGTACGATGGGGTGCATGCAGTGAACACAATCGTCGCTTGGACACTTGCGTCATGCTGGTGTAATGTTGGCACTGGTCGGGTCGCCAAACACTCGAGCAAGCAAGACACTCTTGTGAGCAGTTCAGCCGGAGCAGTTCAACAGAGGCGCGATGTGGCGACTGTCGGTTTTCAAAGGCTCGTTTGTACATGTACTTTATCATTTTAAAACAGATTAAAATGTCCACATACAGAATAAACATTTCGATAGCGGACAATGGTGGTAGAAACGCAGCAACGGAGTTTTGATTATTGTATTCGCGCAAAGAACTTATTCTTAGTATAGTTGTAAGCGAATCCTGTAGAGGTAGCGCGATGACTTGAGCGCCGGCACTTTGCTTTGAGCAACGTCGTCGTTCTCAAGTGCTCTATAGCGGCATGGCGCAACGATACGTCGCTCTGGGCTGACTCGATCTCGCTCGCAATGCATTGAATTGGGATTGCTGCTTCGTCTGCCTTGCTTACCGTCGTCGTCGTCATCGATTTGGCGCCCTTCGATGCGAGTCTCTCTGCCATGGTCACCGACCGATCTCCATGCTTTGATCATCCTGCAGCGAATCTCTCGCTCGCTCTCACACACGCATGTACGTTTACCATCACCAAGAGCTTCACTTGTGCTTTGCGATCGACACCGATGTTTGAGACCCTCTTGCTTCGCTAAGCCGCTTCACTTAGCCTTGCCGCTTCACTTAGCCTTGGGCTTACGACACAATGAACGTCCACACCAAAATATGTGTCACTATGTGGTCCACAAAAAATTTCTGCGCAACAACAAACTGCATCCTCACTCAAACCGACTATACAACATCAAGAATCATTGTGAAGTCGTCTTGTCGTTGTTGCGCTCGCTAAACACTCGAGGAGCTGGCCCGTCTGCGGCGCTATGCTTCCCACATGTCGGCGTTCCCGTTGTCGTCGTTGCGCCTCGCGCTCAGTCACTTCGGTCTCCGCAACACGCCAGCAGCAGCAGCACGAGCAGCAGCGTCGACGACGCAAGCGCGACGGCGACGACGGCGACGATGGAGATCAGCGGCATTGGCGGCTACCGAGACCGCGGCGCGCTCGGCCCTGCGCGCGCATCAGTCACAGGCGCAAGCAGCAGCGCCACGGAGCCGCGGCTCCTTGAAAAGCCACCAACGACGCGCTCCGTCGGCGGTGCATTCGCAGGCGGACGGAGTGGCGGCAGCGGACGTGGCGGTCTTGGCGGACGTGGCGGCGAAGCACGAAGCGCTAGCGCAAGCGGCGGTCGACTCCTTGCTGGCGGCCACCGTGCGTCGGAGCCGATTCTCCTCGACTTTGACTTGCCAGCGCCAGCGCCAGGGAACTACCAGCACCGACGAAAAGAAGATGGCAGCGGCAGCAGCAGCGCTGGCTCGAGCGTCGCACCGACTGCAAGACCGAAGCGCAAGAGCATGCCGCGTCTCGACAACCTCACACCGACTGTCCACATCACGGACGCGCAGAAAGAGGAGCTCAAGCTCGCTGCTGAAGACCGCATCGCTCGGACAATGCTCAAGAGCCAAGCGGCGTGGGACGGCACGAGCGGGATCTTTGACGACCCAAAGCAGTGGAAGCTCCACTCGTCCAAGCCACACTTGTCCGTCTACCGCCGCCGCGACGGTCCAGGGAGCGACCAGAGCATCTCAACGTATCGTCCGTTCGTCGCAACGGGTCGGATCCCAGGCGTCACGCTCCAAGACATTGAGTACGGACTGTACGCCGAGACAACGCCCGACGAGCGCGCGCTGAACGCGTACTGGTTCAGCGACTACTTTCTCGACGCCGCAGTCCTCGATGTGTACGAGACGCAGACAGACGACGACCGGTTCCAGTTCTTTGGCATGAAGTGGCTCCTCACAGGCGCACCAAGTAAGATCATCTCGCCGCGCGACAACGCGTTCATGATGTACTCCAAGACCGTGACGAGCGAGCTCGGCGAGAAGGTCCTCGTGAAAGTCGTCGAGTCGGTGCCAGAGGACATCGTGTCGTTCATTCCGGACCAAGGCGAGCTCCACTTTGTCCGGTCCGAGCTCTCGATCATCTACATGTACCACTACGACGCAAAGGCAAAGGAAGTACAGGTCTTCTGTGAAGGCAAGATCGACCTTGCCGGCCGGGCGCCGAGCTTCATGGCGAACATCAACCTCACGCTCTTTGCGCCGATCATCGTCCAGCTCGACCACATCGCGGACGCGAAGTTCATTACGAAGCACGGCCTCATGTTCCCACACAAGAGCACCTCGCCGAATGGCGAAGACGAGAGCGTCGCGTTGAGCGTGAGTACGCACGTTGCGTCACCGATCGCTGCATCGACGCGCACAGACTCGATGTCGTCGCACTTGACTGCGAGCTGGATCCCCGATAGTCAGCGCAAAGCCTGCTTTGTGTGCTTCAAGAGCTTCAGTCTCTTGCGGCGCCATCGCCACCACTGCCGCATGTGCGGTGAAGTCATGTGCGCGCGGTGTACGATCACTCTGCCGCTCGTGGCCCCGCCGACGTTCGACGCAGACAAAGACGCGAACTTTCCACTGCAGAACCAGCCACCGAAGAAGCGACTCGAGGACTCGAATCGCCATGGCTTCCCAGTCGTGAACGTGTTCAAGTTCTGCAAGAAGTGCATGTTTGCAGTGCGCCAAGAGCGTCGCGCAATGGTCGCTGGCGTTGGGAACTACTACTTCACAGAAGGCATGATCCGCCACTATGCGCAGATGCAAGCTGCGTTCGCTGGGCACTACCAGCACCACCAGCACCACTTCATTGGCGGCGATGGCGACGATGACGGCTGCAGTGGCGTCCCCGACGATGACGAGACGATCGTGGATGAAGTGCAGTACTCGAAACGCATTGAGAAGCTCCGACAAGAGCACATGGCGCGCGAGAAGCAGAAGCTCCGCGAGCAGCACCGACCGCCTCCTGCTGTCAATACGCGCGTGAGCATCCGACTGTTTGACGAGACTGACGTGTCGGCAGTGTCAGAGCCATCATCGAGCCGCAAGCACAGCATTGTGAGCAGCGACGTGTCGTTTGACTTTGACAACTTGGTCGTGACGGACCCGAAAGCGATGCTCGCGCTCAAGAGCAAGAGCGACAGCGAGCGCTTGCGTGCGTCCCACCTTGACGACGCAGAGCCGACGCTGCTTGCGCGCAGTGCAAACGCAGCAACGAAAGCAGCAGGAGTCACACACCTCTCGGCGTCGTACACAAAGACGAGCACAAGTGGCAACGGCGATGGTACAGCCTTGCGTCAGTCGGCGCTGTTACCGATCGATATTCGACGTCGGTCGTTCTCGATCCCCGAGCACTTTGAGAAGATGGAGCGCTCGATCGCCGAGCAAGAGGCGCTCTTGAGCTCGATCCAGCACGAACGCGCAAAGATCAAAGCAACGAAAGGTGAGAACCACCGACTCCCGATCGGCGCGGTCATGCGCTCGATGGCGCTCTCGAATGCCAAGCACGTGTCCATTGACAACCAGACCGACAACCAGACAGACGACGACGATGACGATGATGACGATGCGCCGTCGCATCGATTGACTGCAGCGACATCGATCTCGACTGGGTCGCCATAGGGACGTCGCGCGCGAGCAAACAAGAGGAAGTGGAAATTGTTTACGGATAAGTCAACATTGTTTACGGGAATCTCGACAGAGTTCGTTCAATATCATATGACCATACCATTCGCTCATGGCGCGTCGTCGTCGTCGTGCTCGCGCTTGATCTCTTCGAGGAGCTTTGTCTGAACTGCGATAGCGAGCTTGACGTCTGTGATCGACACGCGGCGGCTAGACGGAGTCGAGCTGCTTGCAGTCGGCGACGTCACGTGCGAAAGAGCGGACGCTGTCGATGGCGAAAGCGACGAGCGCAAGAGTTCGCGCTGGTACATTGCGTCAGCTTCGATCTGCTCTTGCTGCTGCTGCTGTTGGAGTCCGAGACTTGAGGACGCTCGCTCAAGCAGCACAATCGACTCATCGTCGCTGCTGCTGTCAAAGTACTCGGTGATGCGCTGCTCCGCGGCGACTTCGTCCAAGTCAAAGAGTCCGTCTGGGTCAAACGACGTAAACGAGCTCGCGTACTCGCTGTCAGCGTCTGCGAGCAGCTCGTGCGCCGACACTGCAGCAACGAGCACAGGCTGGAACTCGAGGCCTTCGCTCGCACCATCGTCGTCATCGTCGCCATCATCATCGTCACCGTCTGCTTGTGCTTCGCCGTTGTCAATGGCACTGTCATTGCCATCATCACCATCAACGTCTGCGACCGAGTCCATTGCACGCGCACTCGCTGCTCGCGTCGAGTTGCTCTGCGTCTCCGAGCCGTTCTCTTCGATCATTGCGCGCACTTCCGACGACGACAGCGACGACTGCCGTCCAGGGCGATACAGCGTCTCGCGGCGTGCGCCTGGGTCGCTCGTCGACAGTGACGTCACTGCCATCGCCTTCTCTTCTTGCAGCGACCCTCGCGCATTGCTCACTGGGTCTGTACTCGTGTGTCTATCGTGCCGCGCGCTACTGCTGCGATTGCTCGTGCCATTCTGCCTCAAAGCCCAAGACTGGCGCTCGTGCTCGAGCTCCAGGTACGCGCTATTGCTGTGCATGATCGTCTTGAGCTCCATGCACCGGTGGCACACTTTCCCAATCGTCACGAGCGCGCTGTCAGGACACTCGGGTGGTGCGCGCGCGGGCTTCCCGACGCCAGCTGCGACTGCTGCGCGCGACGCAGCGTCAATGTGCCGTGCACCTTCGCGCTTACTTGACCGTGCGAGCAACGGCTCGACGTTGAGCTTGCTGTAGCTCGTGCAGTCGCTGCAGATCACTTCGCCACATGACCGGCAGTGGTGCTTTGGTCGCCGCACGCGCTGGAACTTGCGCTGGCAGACGTAGCACGTCGTGCGCGCATAGTCAGGGACCCACGTCGTCGCCATGTCGAGTGGTGCGCTTGTGCTGGTGGTGCTCGTCGCATCACTGCGCTTGCGTCGCTCGTCGGTGCGACTGCTGCTGCTCTGACTCTGACTGCTATGGCTATGGCTATGACTACTGCTGCGTATGGGTATCGACGTCGTCCTAGTTGTTGTCAAAGATGATGATGGCGCCATGGACTCTGGCTCTGGCTCATGCTCTTCACTGTCGTCTGGGACGCTCATCGCAGTCTCCATCTCCGCGGCTCGGAGCGCGCGCTTTGTGTGCCAGAAGCGCGTGAGGTACCGCTGCACGAGCCAGAGCGGGAGACTCCCACGCAAGTGTGCGCGGCCTTTGATGCTCACGCGCAGCATTGGCTTTGATCGGACGATGTCGCTCGAGTCCTCGAGCCAGTAGACAAACGCCGCCTCGACGTGGCCGCGCGTGAGGCCAAAGTACGAGTCCTGACCGCCGTACGCACTGATGTTGACCGACTGGAAGATCCGAAAGAGCACGCGGCGACCATCACGCGTGACGTGCGAGCCCGAGTGCTCGAGGTAGACGAACTCGCGGCTCGACACGAGCGTCCGTACCGGCGACTTGAGCGCGAGCCACTTGATCCCGACGTACCAGAACGGATCGGCGAGCGTCGCGCCTTCGAGCGTCGCCAAGACGCAGCTGTCGAGACACGCAGCGCCGTACATGCTCGTAAAGTGCGCACGGAGCTCCTCGGTCGTTTCGCAGTATGCGCTGCTCATGACGTCTTCGAGCGAGTACGGCACGAGCGACGTGCCCATGAAGCACTGCCCGGGCGTCTGTGGCGCTTGCATCGAGACCGAGGCACTCGCTGCAGCTGCTGCCGATGTGGTGCTAGTGTGCTTGCCACAGCCTTTCGTGTGCTGTGCGCTACTGGTGCTAGTGGTCGTAGTAGCAGCGCCACTGGAGCTCTTGGTGAGGAAGCAGCTCTCGGGCGACGACGCCACGAGCTTCCAGCCTGCGCGCTGTGCGGCTTGGACGTTCGTGCGACCCCACGTCGGTCCTTCACGCACGACTTCGTGCGCCATTGGGAGCATGTACGCGCGGAGCTCATCGTGCTGCTCAGGTGTGACGTGGATGCGCGGGAGCTGGTGCTGTGTGACTGGGAAGAACGGCGGACGCCGCGTCCGCGCCATGCTGTTCACGCGGTCGAGTGCCTGCTGTGGTGATTGGCACACTTCGCACTGGCACTGCGCGTGTGTCTGCGTATGTGTGTGTGTTTGGCGCGTGTGAGGCCAGGAGCGGTAAGCAGACGACCGGGGATCGGCTGCCACTCACTCACTCACTCACTCACTACAGTACTGTTTGGTGTTGGCGCGAACACTTTCGCACGCGCTGAGCCACTGCGTGCCTGGCGCGTGAGAATCTGTACGATCAGCTTGCACAGACGTCTCCACACACGCGCTCTTCTTCATCATCGACGGTCTTGTGCATCAGCACACAATAGCGCGCGATTACACGACGACGTCGCCCATGTTGTGAAGAGACTCGAAGCAGACTACACAAGCGCATACTTGCAGCTCCTCGCGCATGGCTTCAAGCAGTCCTACAATAGCAATGGCTCGACAAATGAACCCATGAAACAGCATAATTGCCGACTTGCGTGCTCCCAAGATGATCACTCGCGATGTCGTCCTGTGTTTGCGCTCAAGACGTCCAATTTTTACGGATGACCACCGAAGTGGTTCCTTTGCGCTCAAGACGTCCATTCTTCGTGCTCGCTGAGTCGCTGTCATGCGTGCTCGAGCGCAGTGAGCAAGTGCCTACGTCTGCAGTGCGAATGCACTCGCGATGCAGCTCCAGCGCAGTCAATCAATGTCATTGCTGCACGCATTGGAGCTCGCAGCTCGAGCAGCTCCGAAGGTGACGATATGTCTTGATGCATTGACCGCAGCAGTCCGCTCGGCACTCGACTGTGTACACAGCGGCGGTCATGCGCGTGCGGGAAGAGATCTACCACAGCAGTCAGTCAGACGAGCAATCAACGCGCTGCCATCGACGACGACCTGGTGCTCGTGCTCACGACCTCATGACAAAGGAGGTGGCGTGTGACGATACGTCCACACACAGGCGACTACACATCACGCAAGTCGATGAGAGGCAAACGCACTGTGTATGACGCGTCGACGAGTCCATACACACCGATACAAGCGCTCACACGAGGC
Source organism: Globisporangium takayamanum (assembly GCA_023333735.1). NCBI lineage: Eukaryota > Oomycota > Peronosporomycetes > Pythiales > Pythiaceae > Globisporangium > Globisporangium takayamanum. The sequence goes on from JAASFL010000184.1 coordinate 13,482, forward strand.
AGCAGCAGCAGGAGGCGGAGGGACCAGTCGCGGAGCGACTTCTACGACGGTCTCCTGCGCTCGTCCACGACACGACATGCACTAACGCATACACTAGCGTCGGCGAGCGCTCTACGTGCTCTTCTTCTCCTTCTGCTGCTGGAGCACGAGCGGTCCGACGTTGTCGCCCGTGTCCTTGTTGTGCTTGACGTGCGAGCCGTCGCAGAACGGGAACTTCTTTGACTTCCAGCAGCGGCACACGAGGCACTTGCCTTTGCCTTTCACAATGAGCTCTTCGACGTCTGTGACGTCCAGGAAGTCCACGACCTTGTCTTTCTCGAGCTTCACCGTGCGGTTCACGCGGAACTTGCCGCTGCTCTTGCTGTCGCTCTTGCCAGAGAAGAAGAGCGAGTAGAAGAGGATCGCGATCGTCACGAGCAGCGGCGCGAGGTACATCCACTCGTCTTGCTTGAGCTTCAGGAAGCCAGCGAACGTGCGCGGGAGCGGCAGCCCCTTGAGGTAGCGCGGCAATTGAACCTACAGTCACACACAGACACAAGTGTGTGTGTCAGTCGAGCGAGCACGACGAGCGAGCAAGCGCTGATGGCGCTGTTAAGTGCCAAGCAGTAAGCACCGTCAGCTGATTGGCATGTACGTGAGCACAATGCGCACCTTGAGGTAGCGGCGAATGGCTTCCATCGTGATCGAGGCGGGAGCTGCTGGCGGAGCAAAGAGCGATCGAGCGAGCACGTGGCGTGAGGTCGACGAGTGAGCGCTTGGAGACAAAGGCTGCAAGGATACGCTGGACCATCAAAACGCTCCATTTTGACTTAATATAGTATACTATACAAACTGCAAGGTTAAAACGTTTGTAGAAATAAATTGATTTTCATCTTGATAATGAACGTCATGATCATGTTCAAGCTCAAGCGCTCACCTGACCTCGCTCTTGCTGCAAGGCTTCACAACGATCTCATGCCCGACTTGTGTGTTTTGTCATCGCAACAGCCATGCTGCTCGAGAGGGGTGTCCAAGCTCATCGTCTCAAACCTCACCGCTGCTCTGGATCACACCCTGCGGCTTCACGCTCAGGTACCTCATCTCGGTCAAGGTACGCAATTACAGCTTGCAGTGCTTGCTCTTGGCAAACGAGTACGACTGGAGCATCGCTACCGCGATGGCGAGAGACAGCGAGTAGTTTGTCCACTAGCCTTCCCACTAGCCTTCCAACTCGCCAACGGAAGTCAAGGACAACACGACGCTGGCGCTCGAGGATCGCTAGCACTTGCTCCAACTCTCAAGTCAAGATCTTTTTAGTGTTTGCTCATGCGAGATCTCGGTTCGCTGACTGCACCAAAGTTGCTGGTCGCTTGAGCAGATGACTTTGCTCACTTTGCACTCGCGAGACGAGGTAGCGACGCATGTGGTTTGATTATGCATGCAGTTGACGCTGTGTTGCAGCACTGGCGTCTCTATCTCTAACTGTACGCGTGTGCGTCTCTCTCGTTCATATCAAACTATCTATCGATCGATCAAGCGAACCTGCGGGTCTCTTGATCGCGCACGACCTGCTACGACTCGGTCGCTGGTGCCACTGCCGCTGCTGCTGTCTGCGTCTCGGCTTCGTACGCGACCCACATGAGCCGGTTCGTCTGGATGTTCGTGATGCAGCCGCCGAGTCCGTCGAGGAACGAGCTCAAGATGCTCCAGAGCGGGAACACGCACGAGTCGATGAACGCAATGTTGAGCTTGCTCACCTCTGGCGTCCCCGGCTTCGCGTTCATGTACGGCGTCGGAGTCATGCCAAGCGCCACTTCTTCGTCGTACTGCATGTTGAACTCTTCGAGGAGCTGGAGCGACCAGCGCCGATGCACCTTCTCGGCGAGCGCAGGACCCGAGATGTCGGCAGCGTGGACGATCGCGTTGATCAAGAGCTCTTTGTGCGTCTCGTCGTCGCTGTTGAAGACGTCGACTGTGAGCTTTTCGTGGAGCTGCGAGACCATCCCAGCGTGGTTGTGCATGTCCGTCGCAAGGATCGCGCGGATGATGCTCTTGCGCATGTGGCGATACGCCGTTGCGTCCAAGTGCTCGAGGATGTCGTGTCCTGGCCGGCGCATCGTGTCAAAGCACGCAGCAGCGTGCATGTTCTCGAGCACCGACTGGTCGTTGTAGAGCATCGCGATGCTCGTGCGATAGCGAATGTGGAAGTCGTTCGTGCGGCCATTGTGGTTCATGTCGTGGCAGAACGCGGCAACGAAGATCGCCATGAGGTCGCGCGCTTCAAAGAGGCGTCGCGTACTCGAGGACGAGGACGACGCTGCGGCGACTGACTCGGCGATCGCGAGCGATGGCGACGTTGACGACGCAGCGCTGGCACCAGTCAACGCGACGACCGACGGCAGCACGAGCGCAGACGCTGGCTGCGACGACACGATGAGGAAGCTCACGTGGAGCGTCGTGAACGCGTGGTAGAAGCTGTGGTACGGAATGTCCTGGTACTGCGACTTGACGCTCACGATGAACCGCCGCATCGTTGCGCGCGGGACGCTGAAGCGCATGAGCAAGTCGAAGGACTCAAATATGTCCATCGCGAGGTCCACGAGCTGCGGTGCCGAGTACGTCCACGGCTCGAGGTCCCACGACCGGATCACACTCGTCGCACTCGTGCTCGCTGCGTCAACAACGAAGCTCGTTGACGCGATCATCGCCGCGGCGTGGTGATCCTGTTCAGTTAGTAGCGCCTGTGCGTGCGGCGTTGACACAGCAGTCGATGCCTCTGAGAGACTCCGAACGCTCGTGTGCGACCGACGGCGCGACAGTGTTGGCGTCGACGTGTACTGCGACAGGAACGAGCTCGTGACGTGCGCCATCTCGCTGCTCCCGTCGTCGCCTTCAAACACGAGCTCCCACGCGCGGCGCTCGATGATCGTCCGGAGCTCGGCGCAGATCGCGACCAAGATCTTGATGTCTTCGTCGCAGAAGCGCGCATGGGTCTTCCCGACTTTGTTCGCGGCGTAGAACACTGCGATGACGCTCTCGTCGCCATGGCGCGGCGCGGACTTGACGGGCACGCAGAGCAAGTTGCGCGTCTTGATGCCTGTGACGGCGTCGTACGCGCTGTTAAAGTCCGGATGCGCTTGGGCGTTCACGAGGTTCACGACTTCGCCTTTCTCCGCGACGATGCCTTGGATGTACTGCCCAACCGGCATGCTGTAGCCGCGCCAGTTTGCGCCAGTGCGGCAGAACACGCTCTGGCTCAGCGCATCGACGAAGAAGAGCTCGCCGTGCTCGACGTTCAGGACTTCGCAGACCGTCTCAACGACAGCTCTGAACACGTCGCCGACGTTCTCGTTCGTCGACGACAAGACCTGCATGAGCGCTAAGAGCGCGTCGCTCCGACGCATCGCAGACCGCGCTTCTTCAAAGAGCCGCGCGTTGTTGAGCGCAATGGCGAGGTAGTACGCAATGCCGCGCGCGAGCTCTTCGTCGTCTTTGTCAAAGTACTGCTTTGAGAGCTTGTTCACCATGGCGAGGACGCCGAGGACGTTCCCCGTTGCGTCTTTGATGGGCACAGCGAGGATCGAGCGCGTGATAAAGCCCGTGGCGCGATCGACCGCTTGGTTGAACCGCGCGTCGGCGTACGCGTCTGGGACGTTGATGATCTCGCCCGACGTCGCCGCGGCGCCGATGATGCCCGAGTGCACGGGCGTGCAGAAGCCGTCTTGCGCGAGGTCGCAGTTGATATCCGAGCCAACCGGCGAGTAGAGCTCGCTCTTGTCTTCGTTCATGAGGAACATGCTGCACTTGCTCGCGTTCATCGGCATCTTGATCGCGTCCATGATCGCCAGGAGCAACGAGTTTGTCTCGAGCTCGCGAAAGAGCACGGCTGAGAGGTCCAAGAGCGTCTGCGCTTTGCCCTGCGCTTTGAGGATCGCTTCATGGAGTTCGGAGCTGTGGAGCGCGCTGCCAATGTGGCGACAGACGTGGATGCAGATTGCGATGTCGGCTTCACTGAACGCGCGCGCGTCGGTCTTGTTGTGCAGCAGCACGACGCCGTTGAGCTGTGCGTTGCTGTTGAACGTTGGGACGAGCAAGACGTCGTGAACAGCGGGACTCGGTGCGAGCCGCAGCAACGTCACGACGTCCTGGACTGTGAGAGCAGCGTTCGCTGGCGTCAAGCTTGAGGCAAACGCACGTGTCGTAACATGCACTGGCGCGCCTGCCAGTGCTGCTTTGCCGATCGCACCGTCGCCAAACGGCACTGTCGCTGGACTCGACGCCGACGACTCGGACAGCCGCGACCAGAGCATGTTGGACTCTTTGTCGTACGCGTACACGACGCAGTGCTCGATCGCGACGGCCTGGTGCAGCAGCTCCACGAGCGACTCGATCGAGACTTCGTTCGCAGTCGCAGACGCTCGTCTCGTGTCCGTTGCTGGCGCAGAGCTCGCGATCGAAGCTGCTGCTCTAGACGTCGGCGACGCCGATGACTGCGGCAGCATCGCTGATGCGTCGAGCTTTGAGTCGTCAGCAGGACGCTTGTTCGGACGCGGCGACGTCGCGCCTTCGCTCTGGAACGCCGCACTCGCCGAGCTCGAGACGATCTCGCTCATCTTGTTGCGCTTCGCGAACGCTTTGATGATCTTCCCAACAAAGTCGCGGAAGACGTGGAGCGAGCCGTTTGCACCAGCAGTGCCACTTGCGAGCCACGAGGTGAGCACACGCGCGTCGTAGCGCGAGTTAAAGATCTCAACCACCGCTTGGACGTTGTTGTCGTTGTCTGTGAGTGGAAGACAGACGTACGACTGCGCAGGACGTGGTCATGGTCATAGGTGAGCTCTCAACACAGCGGTGCAGTGCCAAACAGAGTGGTGATACAGAGAGGGTGGGCGGAGGACGTACGCGAATGTCAATGATGTTGGCGATGCCGTCGCCAATGCGTGCGTTCTCGCACGACGTTGCGCACGGGAGATGGAGCGGCTCGCCGGAGCGCAGGGCGTCGTGCAGCAGTCCGCGCTTCGCACGCACTGACGGGTAGATCGTGCGGCCGTCGAACTCGAGCACCGACCGCTTCGCTTCAAAGATGATGAAGCAGTGCTCGGCGTCGAGGAGCGAGAGGAATTGCTCCTGTGCGTGCGTGTCCAGAGTCATAGAGCGATCGCTCGTTAGCCATACAGGCGGTCGTGTACCACAGAGCTAAGCAAGCAGCACCAGTCAGACGTACGCGGATCTTGACAACGACCTCCATGAAGTCGTCTTTCGACGCCATGACCGCATCGACGACTGCTTGCTGCGAGAGCGCAAAGCGCTTGAGATGGCGCTGGAGCAGGTCTTTCGAGAGCCACCGCGTGATGCACACGTGCTTTTGCAAGAGCCGCCAGCGCCGCCGCGCACTCTCGCTCGTGCTGTCAGCAAACGCGTGTCCGACACCGTGTCTCATCGTTGTCGTTGCTGATGATGGTGGCGATGATGGTGGCATGTTGGCAAGTGCGCTGTCGCTGCTGCTGCTGCTTGTGCCTGCGCAGACGCCGTCTTGTGTCACCGACATCTTGCGCTTCTTACGAAAGTTCGCGCTGCTCGCACCGGACGCGACATTGTGCACTTTCGCACCCATGCGCGCTGCTGCTGTTGCTAGTCTTTGTTGTCTATTGCCTGATGTGTCTGTGAAGAGCACGACAGCTATCGGTCGTGTCGCGTTGAGAACTGCGAGCGCCAAGCGGTCGGCGCAGGGCAAGGCGCGGAAGCGCTCGTCGTCCTCGATGTGTTGTGCTGCCAGCTGCTGCGCGCGCGCAAGTGGGTTGTTGCTGAGCCCAGAGAGTGGACAGACAGCCGCAGTTGCCACCTCATTCATTCGCTCATGCGCAATGCCGTTCGCGTTCTGGTCCGCTCGGTGCTGCTGCTGCTGCCCTAGCGACCTGAGACACCGGATCGCCTTCTTCACACGTCGGACCTGCTGCTCGCGTCGCATCATGCGCACATGGCGTCCCTCCATCTTACCCGTATCACCACGTTGCACTGAACTGCAACGCACTGCGCGGCTGCGATTGGCAGCTGAAAGGCCGTGTCGCTAAACATAGCGATTCTGACCCAAGTGCGAGTGCTGGTCGATGCGGTGCTCGTTGCTGCTTGACTTGCACTGCAATGGTAGTGGTGTATCCAACCAGTCCAGTCTATTGCGTAGGTATGAGTGTGTAACTACGGATCGCACACGTCCAGTCGGGTGTGCGATGAACTCGTGAGTGTCAAGGACGACAAGGTAGCGTCTATTGAGGCGCAATAGTAGAAAGAGTAAAGACTAAATGAGAGAGAGCTGGTGGCGCTAGTTCTGGTGTTGTACATCGATCAACGTGCTTGCTACGTCCAATGCGGTAGCAATGGCTCGACGTCGTCGTCAAAGATGCGAGTGAATGTGTGTGTGCGCTATGCGTTAGAGCATTCCGAGGCGGCGAATCGTCTGGTATTGCTCTGCACAACAACGCAATATCAACACAAGCACGATGTGAGAAACACGATCCCAATGAGCTTGGAATCGCCATGACGCCAACAAACATACCTGGGATCTCCATGAGCGCCATGATCGCAAAGCCAGCCTCCGGGTTCTTCTTGTTCATCTGCATCACGGCGTTGTACTCCACGAACTGGAAGTTGTCGAACCGCCGCGTCGGGAGCTGGTCGTCAAACTCCTGCATCATCTCCCACGGTCCGTCACCGACGCCGACCATGATGATCGCTAACGCACCAAAGATCCACATACACACATAGATGATCAATCGAGTCAGTTCACGCAACTACCACAGCGCAGTTGCTCGTGTAAAGGTGTATCGCAACCGAGGCAGAGGCAGGTGCACGACGTACAGATCGGCCAGTTTGACGCTTCAACGATCGCTTGCCGCGTCGCCTCTTCATTCGTCACTTGACCGTCGGCGATGATGACGAGGATATGGTACCCGCCGTCGCGGTCGACTGTGCGGATCGCCTCTTTGATCACAGGCGCAAAGTTCGTCGGGCCAGAGAGCTTGAGCGTCGGTGTGATCTCGTTGTACCGCCGCAGGACTTCAGTGAAGCCATTGCAGCCGCGGTTCGCCGTGAATGGGAAGCACCGGTCGCCCTTTGTTACAATGTCGCCAAACCCGAACGCTGGGATGATGTTGTCGTCATCGAACGCCTCGAGCACGCGGCCAATGACCGAGATAACGCTCTGCATCGACAAATGGATCGAGTATTGAATGTGAGACTGCCGCATAGTGGACGAGTGTGCGGCAGTAGCAGCGCAAAGCGTTGAGACGCACCTGGTACGGGTTCATAAAGACGCCTTTTGGGTCAATGTCGTGCAAACACCGGCCGCCAAAGCTCTTCTCGCCAGTCCACTGGTTCGATTTGGTGAAGTCGACCTAATGTCCGCCATCCATCCACACATCCACACAGCACATTCGAGCAAGTGAGTCGATCGCACCGAGTTAGCTACAGATTGAACTCGCTCGTTTAAAACGCACCGCAACAACGAGGTTCGACGACTCGAGTCCTGCTTTGCGCAGATCTGTTTGCACTTCCGCTGTCGTCACGCAGCACAAACACACAAGCGTTAGAGTCGGCTGCATCGCACCAACCTCATGCCTCATGGCGCCACCAGCATGCGCAAGACGGCGTACCAATCGTCTCGTAGCGGTCAGGGATCGGGTGAAAGCCTGCGTTGCGCGCAGCAGGCGCAGACGGCGCTGCAGGTCGTCCGTGCGACTGCTGCGTGCCCATGTCTTGACTGCTCGAGCAGCCCATGTACGCTGTGGTGTCTCTTGCTGTCTGTTTGAGCTGTGCTTCTTGCGTTTGTCGCGAATCACAGAATGACCGTCGAGCTCCAGCTGTAGCTGTCGCTGTTCCCGAAAACAGTTCTTATCTTGATGTTTGTATTGAAAGAACGTCCCGATTTCTCTTTATTCGGAACATAAGGGAACATCCACACTTTTTTTGTGAGTGAAGTGCGTGTCACGGCGTTTTGGGTACATTCGAACCAGCCATTCCGCAAGTGGCGGTTCTTTGGTGACTGACACACAGCAGCAAAGAGCACTGCAGCACGCTGTCGAGCGCGTCGTGCCACGAGAAACTGAGCACACTGTCGTCGGCTTTGGCAATTGGAGCAACAGAACGTCATCCGAGGCAACCCGCGAGTGCCAGCAGTTGCTCTTTGCAAAGCGTTCCGCAAGCGTGTGCGAGTGATCGACGTCGACGAGTATCTCACAAGTCAGCGCTGTTCAGCCTGCTGCATCACGAACAAGCTCCAGCAGTGCGTGTTCCCGAAGATCGAGCTTGGCATCCAAGTCGGTCTCAACGAGTCCTACGCTGTCTTGCGCTGTGAAACCAGTGCGTGCAAGGCAGTGTGGAACAGAGATGACAACGCAGCGCGAAACATCCTGCTCGTGACGCAGTGCACTCTGGCTGGTCGTTCGCGTCCGAGCTACCTCAGTCGCACTGCATTGAGAACTAGAGCTGATGGTCGACAGCAGCAGTCGTAGCGTTGAGTGAGTAGAAAGAAAGCGTGAGCTCGGGTGCTCTCTCGATTGAGATGCACAAACCTGCTCACACGGTCAAGCCAGTACTCGAATGGTAGCTACTCGATCGGTGTAGTTACTCGTTCGTCCTTGTGTCTGTGTGCATGTGCTCGTGCACGAACGACACCTCGCGAGCGCTCATTGGCAAAGCGCTGCTCTGTATATGTACATGTGTCCATACATGCTGTAGTGCTCGCACGATGAAGATCATGAACAAGAGCTAAAAATGGAGACACCTTACTGCCAGGAAGCTCGTCACGTGCAGTCCACGCAAAGACCAGCAGCAACAACGACACCAGGATGTTCGCGCCACTCGCTGCACGACCAACATCGCCTATTGCATCAGAAGCAGCAGCAAGCGCTGCATTTGCATCGCCACCAGCGCTGTCAGTAGCAACCTGCAGTCATGGCACACCACCACACAAACTCACGCCACTCGAGAAGAAAGCGCGCGACAAAGTGCGCAAGCGCGAGCAAGCCGCGCGTCGACTGCAGCGTTTGCGCGAGCGTGACGACGCTGCGCAGCAGCTCCAGCAAGCGAAAGCGTCGAGCTCTGTGTGGCACCAGAAAGAGCGCGAAGAGGAAGAGCTCGTGCTCCGACGCCTCGAGCGCGACGCTGTGTATCCGCAAAAGACGCATCCAGCAGCAGCCGGCTACGAGCTCAGGCTCTGTCAACGGACAACCACAGGCGATGGAAGCGCTACAGCTACTTCTCCGATCACATCTGCGAGCTGGTCGCCTGTGTTTCGCGGCTACTCGCACACGCGCTGTCCAGCGTCGCAGCTGCCGACAGCGCTCCATCAGAGCATCTTTGGGAGCGTCCAGCCGGAAGCGACGTACCGCCATCCTGCCTGTCAGGGCTACGCCATGGCCCATGACAACGACAGCTCGCGCATCTCGCCCGTGTTCTTCCTCTCGGACTTTGCCAAGATCCCGCTCGAGCGCGTCGTGCTCGAGACCGATGACGACAGCGACGATTGCGATGACAGCATGAGCGACTACGAGCTTGGCGATCGAGACGACAGAGTCGCAGCGCATGTCTTGACCAAGAGCGAGCGCGAAGAGCTCCATGCGCTCATGGTTGCGCGCTTTCAATCACCAAGTGCTGCTGCTGATGCATCATCTCGTACTTGTTTGATCTGTCGAGCCACATCGCCACCGACAGTCGGTTGTCCTGGGTGCTTCACGTTCTCGCACGAGCGCCATCGCGACGTGACGTCGTCACACGCAGCGCAGCGTCTCAAGACACCAAAGACGCGCATGCAAGAGCAAGAAGAGCGCGTCGAGCGCCATCGTGCGCTCCAGCGACAGCTCATCATGCCTGCGATCCACCGAAAACAGCAGCCGCTTGCTGCGGACGTCCTCGAGGCAATTAACGACCCAGCGACTAAGACCAGCGACGCGGACGACTACTACACGCACATCCTCGTAGACCACCAAGCGATCCACAAGCACCGCTCGATGTACCGCCACTCGCTATCGTGTCTATGCTGATGGCGACTGCGCTGATAGAGATGGCTCACTGCTCGCTTGTTTGTGCTGCTGTTGCTGTGACTCGCTCTGTCTCCAGCATGAACGACTACGTGACGCTCCACATCAAGACGCTCCCAGTCGGCAGTGTACGACGACCACTTGGCTCTGTGTCCATTGATCACCTACGGCACTGAGCTCACAGCCGTGTATGCCCATGTCATGTCATGTCCTCTGCCCTCTTAGATCCTCTCGCTGCGCGTCGATACCAAGAGCTCTGTCGCGTACGTCTATGAGCTCTACCGCGCGCACACGGAGCTCCCGAACCGCCCGATCCACTTGCTCCTGCCGACTGCTCACGGTCTCTTCTACCTCGACGAGCACATCGAAGCAGCAACGGATGTGCGCAACGGCCTCATCAACGGCGAGCTCGACCTCCAAGACTTTCATCTCCACGCCTCGCGAGTGTCTAGTGGTCATGCGAGTCACCGCCATCACAGCGCTAGTACGGCGACGAGCCATCGCGAGTTCATGCTCTTCTCGGTCGCTGTCCTCAACGGCAACAGCGCGCCGCAGCTCGTTGGGCAGTACCTCCAGCAGAACTTCCGCCTCTTGCCGCATGAGCTCGCAAGTGTCGAGCGCCTGATGATCCACCGCGCAGTCAGCGCACTCCCACCGACAGTGAGCGACGACGCGTGTCAGCGCATGCAGGCGTTCAGTAATACAAACCGCCAGCTTGCACTCGCTGAGCAGCAGCGTGAGCGCGACGCGCTTGTCCGCGTTGCGTTCTACGAAGCACGCGCTGCAAAGCTCGCACAGCGCAAGCAGCAGCGCCAACTCGAGCAGCAGCGCGGCAAGCCGTCTGCGAAAGTGCGGCGTGCGCTCGCGTACTTTGCGTACGTACTCGAGACGACGAGCCACGCGGCTGCACCGCGCCTCGCGAAGCTCTTCCAGTGCTTCCAGCTGCTCGAAGAGTGGAGGCTGTGCAAAGCAGGTCGACTCCTGGACGCCGAGACAACAGACGCGACGCTCGCACTGCTGAAAGCGCACCAAGACGCGACAGCGAGTGCGTTCGACAGTGTTCTCGACCGCACAGCTGGACCGCTCGGGTATCCGATGCTGTGGCTCAGTGGCACGCGCAAGCTCGTCGTGAAGCTCGGGACGCGTCTTGGCGCCTCTGTGGCGGACGACCGCGCGTACGGACTGCTTCTGGACCTCGACCAGGACTTTGACGCGCTCACTCGAGTTATTGCGCCAGTCGACGTGGACAAGCGCCGCATGGCCAAGCGCGGGTTCACAAAGAGAGCGCTCGCTATACTAGCGAATGAGCAAGACTGGGAGCTCGCAGACGCATTGGCGCAGTCGAACGACGTCGAGTGGCGACCAACGAAAGAGCCACCGGCGCTGTTCACGACCGCAGACTTGCTCCGTCCACCGTTCTATCAGCTCCACTGGCTCCGCATCGCACAGGCGTACAAGCTCGCGATGCGCGCTGTCACGACGTACGTCGCGAAGCTCGACGAGTACAACGCACTCGCGCGCGTGCTCCAGCGCGACGACGCCGTCTTGAGCAAAGCGCAGATCGCCAAGTGGCAGAGTGACGCGGACGCATTCGTCGTAGCGCTCGTGCCATCAGCTGTGACGACAGCAGCGGACGCTAGCCCTGGGATGACGCTCAAAGCGACGAGCTGCTTGGCGCAGGCAGCGCGGCGCGTGCTCGTGAAGAAAGGCGCTGTGCTGCTCAAGACGCGCGCGCGACTGCGGAAGAAGCAGTTGCGCGAGCGCGAAGCCGAGCTCGAGCGGCTGCAGCAGCTCCAGGTGGAGCGCGACTTGCCCAAGCTCTCGCTCGTGCAGCAGATGAAGCTCGCGTTCGTGCGGGACAAAGCGCCAGCGATGCGCGCAGCGCTCGAGCTCACGCCCGCCGAGAAGCTGTCGCTCAAAGCGTCGCAGCTCATTGGCAAAGTCGCTGCGAGCGCCACGAGCGTCGCGGCGGCTGCGAAGAAAGAGTACAGTGCGTGCGCTGTAGCGATGAAGGAACAGAATCAGAGGAGCGTCTCGTGTATGGCAGGCGCCAGTCGTTCATTCATTCAATACATGCAGTGCGTCAGTCAGTCGGTCAGTACGGGATCCAAGGCGAGCGTGAGTGGTGACACACACACACACGCGTGTGCGTGTACTGGCAACCGCCTCGCGCTCTCTCTAATGAAACAAACCCTCTCTCTCTCTCTCTTGGTCGCTTGGTCGCTTGTGCGTGAGCGTGCAGACGCGTGAGCAGGTCTGTGGGTCGCTGGGATGGCGTCGTCACGGTCGCTGCTGACCAGTCAGTCGTGTATATCGTCGTTCAGCAGTGCGCATGGCGGCGTCTGGAGCGTCTAGTGGTCGCGCGACGACGAAGAGGCACTGGCGTTGTCGCTGCTGTCAGCGGACCGGCGGTCGATGTTGCGCTTCGTGAGCACGCCAAAGCCGCGCACGACGTCAGCGACACCGGCGATCGTGACGAGAATGAGCCCTGTCGTGACGGTCTTGTGGAGCACGTCGGCCACGCGCGTTCCTGCTGCTGCGCCCGACATCGTGTGATGTGTTGCTGTTGGTGAAGGTGGATAGAGTGGAGAGTGCGAGTGTGCGCGAGAGGAAGGATGCACGTGAAGCGAGACAACGAGTGACTTCGCGCGTGTTCGGCTTCCGTTGCGTCGTGGTCTTGGGCCGTGTGTGAGCTGTTCGGTTCTGCTGCTGCTCGCGTTTGACTCGGTTCGCTGTGTCCGTCAATCTTGGACCACGATGTCCTGGATTCTATCGCAGCCTGTTAAAGTATACTAGTATTCCTTTCTATTATGCATAATTCAAATAGTATGAAGTATATTTACCCTGCTTATTACAAATAAGAGTGCACTGCGAACAATTGTACTCAATTTCACAGCATTCGAGACAAAGAGACGCATGGGCCACACTTTCATTTGTTCTGTGGCCCACACGAATTGGATTGCACCACCGGGACGTCTCGACTAAATACGCTCTTCGATAAAGTACGTTCGCTCGAATAAGTGCGAATTGAGTGCCTCACCCAACACTGCGCTCTCAGCTCGCCACCAATTCTCCGCCCTTCGTTGATCCACACACAAGCAACGCAGAGCAGCAGCAGCAGATCGCCGCAGACCGCACCGCCGTCGACGACACCAGCAGCAACAAGATGGCCGCACGATTCCTCAACCGCCTCGCCGGCGCCGGCACGGCCATCGGTCTCGGTGGCTTCCTCGTCCAGGAGTGCATCTACGACGGTGCGTTCGTCCGTTGCAATGACTGATCTCCATGTGCACGTTCAACACACAGCAGATCTCGACGTGCTGACGTCCTTGTTTCCTTGCTTATGTGTGTGTGATTACCTCGAATCGATCGATCTCTCGCCGCCTCCTGCAGTCGATGGTGGCCACCGCGCCGTGATCTTCGACCGTAAGGACGGTATCCTGAAGAAGTGCGTGGGCGAAGGCACGCACTTTAAGATCCCGTTCTTCCAGTACCCGACGATCTTGGACGTGCGCTCGAACTACCGCATGATCAGCTCGCGCACGGGCACGAAGGACTTGCAGATGGTGAACATCTCGCTCCGTGTGCTCTCGCGCCCACAGGTCGACCACTTGCCGTTCATCTTTGCCGAGTACGGTCAGGACTACGCCGAGCGGATCCTCCCGTCCGTTGGTAACGAAGTGCTCAAGTCTGTCGTTGCGCAGTACGACGCGAGCGAGCTCCTGACGTTCCGTGACAAGGTCTCGCAGCAGATCTCGCAAGAGCTGAACGAGCGCGCGAACAAGTTCTTCCTCACGCTCGATGACGTCTCGATCACGCACTTGGAGTACGGTCCAGAGTTCACGCGCGCCGTTGAGCAGAAGCAGGTTGCGCAGCAGGACGCTGAGCGCCAGAAGTTCGTTGTCATGCGCTCGGAGCAGGAGCGTCAGGCCGCGATCATCAAGGCCGAAGGTGAGTCCGAGGCTGCGCGTCTTGTGTCTGACGCCGTTGCGAAGAGCGGCTCGGGCTTCATTGAAGTGCAGCGCATTGACGCAGCGCGCGAGATCGCTGAGACGCTCGCGAAGTCGCGTAACGTGACGTACTTGCCGAACCAGGAGGGCGGCAACGGCGGCGTGCTCCTTGGTCTCCAGTAAGCGACTGTGAGTGCGAAAGGAAGAAAGAGAGCAGGCGCGTTCGCTAGACAGACAGACAGACAGACTGAGAATCAGCAGCAACAGACGACGAACAGAGACGCCGCAGTGCTTTGTGTGCGTTCTGCTCTTGATGCGATCGTCGTCATTGCCATTGAGCTGCTCGTTGATCTCGAACCAAGCACGAAGATCACAATGGATGGCTTGCTTTCGCGTCAAAGCATACAAAAAACAAGAGAAATCTAGTATTATACCGAGAATTCTGTCGGACTCACTTTCGTTCTTCACATCACGACTTCAAGTGGAAAATGGTGCAGCGCAAGCAGCAGCAGATGGCTCAAAGCGGCGGCGCGTACGCGCTCCTCGACGACGCAAGCAACGATGGACCGCCAGCTACGGCACTCTGGCACCGCATGCGCAGTCGTCGGCTACGTCGAGCAGCGCTGCTCACAGCGCTCGTGCTTGCGCTCTGCACTGCGTTCGCAGCGCTCTCGTGGTCGACGCGACTGCGCGCTTGCAGCCGCAGTAGCTTTCAGCAGCAGCTCGTAGTTGAGACCGTACCGTTCAAACTCACTGCGTCGCCAGCGCAAGTAGAAGACGGTGGCGACATCGTTGTGTCGTGGCCAGCGCGCTCTGACTGCGTCACGCAGCCAGAGGACTACTTGACACTCAGCTGCGGCGCTACAGTCGACGACGACGACTACTTCCAGCGCCGCAACGTCACCGAGCTCGACGCAACGCTCAACTCTGTGCGCTTCTCTGGTACGTTGCAGCAGCTTGCTCTGCCTAGACGCTTTGGCTCTCACACAGACACACTCGCATACGTATCGCCTAGATCTGTACATGATGCGCTGCACGTACGTGGTCAAGTACTTCCTCCATGACCGCGACACGCAGCGCTTTTGCGTCCTCGCGCAGCTTGACGTGCCGATGAAAGCGTCGCACGATGCGCCAAAGCACGGACATATTGCGTTCAGCGAGCGCGACGACGAGATGGTCGTGATGTACAACTCGGCATCATCTCGGACGCCGCACGTGCGCTACGGACGCCAGTCCAACGCGCTCGCGGCAGTCGCGCACGGCGCGTCGACGACGTACAGCGCGAGCGACATGTGCCACGCACCGGCAAACACGACGCGCCAGCGCTTGTTCCGCGACCCAGGCTTCATGCACAAGGTCGTGCTCACGGCGCTTGAGCCAGACCACGTGTACTACTACCAGTTTGGCAACGATGTCGATGGCTGGAGCGACGTCCAGAGCTTCCAGTCAAAGCCATCAAAGCACACGCGCACAGCCAAGTTCATTGCGTATGGCGACATGGGCGTGGACAATGCGCCAGCTGCGCAGTCGACTGCTGCGCGCGTGTTCAGCGACGTCGTTGGCGACGGCTTCGACTCGTTCTTGCTGCACTTTGGCGACATCAGGTGCGTTCATGAGCTGGCCGTTGGTACAGAGGCGAGCGCTAGAGCAAACGGATGTTGCGCAAAATGGCACTGACGTCGTCTACGACTGTTCGCTCTCGCTGTGCGCAGCTACGCACGCGGTGAAGCGCACGTCTGGGACAAGTACTTCCACCTCATTGAGCCTTACGCGACGCGCGTGTACGTCTCAAGCTGTCGTCTCTGTGCTTGCTGGACTCGTGCGCCTACTGCGCTCACACGCTCGTATGCTGCCTCTGTGTGTGTCTCTGTCTCTGTGTATGTGCAGTCCGTACATGGTCAGCATTGGCAATCGTACGTGCTCATTGTGATGGAAGAAGGCGACTAGACACTGGTAGTCGTGCTAAGTCTGCTGCTCTCACTGTATTGCTGTGTGTCGTATCGTGCGTAGACGAGTACGACTACACGTCTGGCGGTGAGCACGACCCGAGCGGTGGTGCGGGATCGTCTGGCACTGGCTTTCATCCGTCGTGGGGCAACTACGGCGCCGACTCGGGCGGCGAGTGCTCAGTCCCGATGCTCCATCGCTGGCACGGTGCGTCTGTCGTATGGACTTTTGGTCATAGAGATGCGTCCTCGTGCTGATGCAATGCACTGGACACGTGTGAGCAGCGCCTGCGACTGGCAACGGCATCTACTGGTACAGCTTCGACTACGCAGGCGTCCACGTCGTGCAGATCTCGACTGAGCACGACTGGACGCACGGCTCGGCGCAGTACGAGTGGCTCAAGCGCGACTTGGAGAGCGTCGACCGCAGCGTCACGCCGTGGAT
>JAASFL010000185.1:0-29814 GCA_023333735.1 Globisporangium takayamanum
ATTTCGGTGATCGGATTGTATCACCGCAATCGTCGCAGAACGCTCTATCGTTTTTGATATGTTTTTAGCTTCTACGAGCAAAATTGACGGTACAGCCAACAAAATAGTTTTTTCCAAGACTTTTGTCGCGCACTTTAGTAATACACTGATGCTGTCTGGCAACGTCGCGAGGTTCGTTGCCACGAGGTCGACAAACACAAACGGCGCGTCCTGCACGAGGGCATCTGGAAGCGCCGACACATTCGTGCGCACCAAGCTGAACTGCCGCAGCTTCACGTGTGCGTCCGTCGTGAATGCTACGGTGCGCGCCCAGTCGGTGATCGTCGAGTTGTAGATGTGGAGCAAGCGGAGGTTCGGGAAGCGCGTGACGATCGCTGGCATCGCCAGTGCTGGTGCATGCGAGACGACTAAGTACAGCAGTGTGCTCGACTCGAACGCAGCGAGACGCTGTGCAATGTCGTCTGCATTCGACAACCCACTGGCCGCTCGCTCACGCGGATCGCCAGTGCGTCCTGTGTAGCAGTTGAGGTTTGCATACGCACAGGCATAGGCGCCTGTGAACCACGGCTGCATCTGCACAAGACAGCCAGCGTCTGCACTCAGTTGGTTCGCGACGACGACTGCGTATGCGTGCACGCACAGAACGCATACGCCAAGTAGGAAGAAGATCACGCGGTGACAATCGGTATGCCAAGAGCTGGAAGCGTAGCTCTTGTCTATGAGCTGTGCATGCGAGCTACTCGATCTGAGCTTCGATGTTGATCGAGGCAGTGCTGTGACCATGACAGGCGACAGCGCAGTCGTCTCGGTCGCACTGCCAAGGATGCGCTTCTGGGAACCAAGTGACAGGCGTAGCGGCTTGTCAGGATGCACGACTGCGCGCTGCTCGTCCACGAGTCCAGTGATCGTGCGCGTGGACGTGAGCATGCTCGCAAACGGCATCATGGACGAGACAAAGTCGAGTCCAGACGTTAAACAGAGCTGCTGGATCTCGGTCTCAAAGCTCAGCATCTACCCAAAGTCGACTTGGCGGTGGTCGGGGAACGCCTTGACTGTCGCGTCGTACGCTGCGATGTACAGCGTCAAGAGACACACGGGATCGCGACCGGCCACGCAAAGTCCAGGACAATGTCGGCTGCGAGGCAGAGCACGCGCTGTGTCGCGAGCGACCTGGGACCCACAGCGTTCACGAGCAGCGTAGACCAGCAGTTAAGTACCAGGAGCGCCACTGCAAACCCGTTGAGCCAGCGCCGCGGTACGAGTCGGCTCGACGAGTACGTCTGGTAGCCCTGCAATGCGATCTCGAGCCCTTCACGCACGACGAGGAGCTGAAAGAAGTACGGATGTTCGATCCCGAGCAGTCCGCGCGAGCCAAACACGCTCGTGTAGAGTGCATATGCGCGCGACTGGAGCATCGCAAAGCGCGTGTTGCTGAGTGCGTTGGTGGTGTCGAGCGAACGACTTGGCGGTACAAGTTGTCGGAATGCCAATCGCTGGTGCTGGAGCGAGCACTGAATCATCTGTGTGAGGTGGACGCCGCACACTGCTGCACCGATGCCAATGAGTCCACTGATCGCGAGCATCGCACTCGGACCTGGGAGGTCGTACGCTTTGCGCGTTGGAACAAAGGTGGTAGACGACATGAACCAGTAGCCTACGCTGAGTCCGGTCAGGAAGGCAAACAGCACAAGGCGCAGGAGAAAGAACGCGATCCAGGTCGCGCGAAACCACGGCGTTGCGAGACGGATGCGGTCCATGCGCTGGCGCGTCCGTTCTTGCTCTTTCCATGCGTTCGCGAGCTTGAGTCGCACGCTGCGCAGACGCGACGCAGTTGAGCTGCTGGTTCGGTGCGAGGTCATGAGTGCAAGTGTAGACGCGTGCGTGAGAGTGGTGCGTTAGCGTGGATGGTTTGGAAGGGCTTGGAAGGGCAGGAGCGCTTGGAATAGCGAGCCGTTGGTCAGCTCATTGCGTTATCAGCGCAATTGCGTCACGCTGCGGTCTACGGCATCACGCGTCTGGACATCACGACACCAACACGTGCCTCATGATTGATCGATGGACAGATGAAAGGAAGACGAGAGAGGCTGGTGGTGATCAAGATCATCATCATCATCATCCATCTATGACGGCCGTCGGTCCTTTCCGAGTGCGTATGTAAGAGCGCTTCTGCCTCTTGCGTAGTCAGAGTCCGACTCTGTTCCTTTGAGGCGGCGAACGAGTCGTAATGACGCGATAGTAGCAGTCGTGGCAATGACACGTGCACGAAGAGGAGACGACAGAGGTGGGGAGAGCGCGCGTACAAGCGGTCGGTCGGTCACTGACTGCGCATGATGGAGGACGGAAGGACCACGGACGCAAACAGACAGGAGGAGCTACTTGGAGTGCGGTCGCTGCGGCTTCGGGCTAATGGTTCAGTCAACCAGTACACACACAAGAGAGTCGTCAGCCTACGCTATCGATCACATGCACATCACCATCAAGTGAGCAGCGATGTTGGCGTACCATACTAAATATTTGGGTTGGTTCGGCTCGTGGACACTGAGCGACGCCAGCTGCGTCTCGAGCTCCGTGAGCTCTACGTGCACTGCATAGAGCGAGACTGGTGAGTCAGCGCACGTCACGTCTCGTCACTGACATAGAGGTCAACGACACAATGGCATACACACACACCTGGAACGACGGGGCGAAAGCCTGCGCTCTGTGACGACGTGCGCATCTTCCGTCGAATGGTCTCCTGATCAAACTGCGAGCACGCGGTGAAGTTGTGCTTTGGACTGGCGTCCGTCTCCATGTCGAG
Source organism: Globisporangium takayamanum (assembly GCA_023333735.1). Classification (NCBI taxonomy): domain Eukaryota; phylum Oomycota; class Peronosporomycetes; order Pythiales; family Pythiaceae; genus Globisporangium; species Globisporangium takayamanum. Next base: position 2,798 of record JAASFL010000185.1, read on the forward strand.
CGTCACGTCTGTGCGGCAGAGCGGACACGATGTGTGATTCCAGAGCCACTTGTCGACACAGCAAGCGCTAAGCACACACACACAAGAGTAAGGAAGTGAGTGCATGGTCGGAGTAGCAAACAGCAGCAGTAGCGACGTACTGGAAAAAGTGCTGGCACGGCAGCGTCACGATGTGGTCGCCAATGCCGTAGCGGATCTGGCAGATCGTGCACTCCTTGTCGATCTCGTTTGCAGTTCCGAGCGCCAGCGGCAGTTGATAGCGGATCTCGACTGGCAGTCCTCTGTGGTGCGCAAGCGCATCGTCAACAAGACAGCAGACACACGCACGCTCGTGTCAGCAGGGCTAGCGTCATGCAAGAGCACACAATCAAGGAGAGAGCACGACGATGACACGAGACGCACTTTTCTTCGTCGAGGAACGGACTGAAGCACTCAAAGTCCGGACTGCTGCTCATGCGATTGTCTCCGAGCATGAGCTCACGGCGGTACAGCTCCTCTTTCGTCAGCTTGTCGTCGTCGTCATCGTCAAACTGGTCGACACTGTCGTGATGAGCAGCAGCAAGCGGACGAGGTCAGCGACGAGCAAAGCAAAGGCACGCAGGAGCGACAATCACTCGCAATGAGCGCACCTGTTGAACGACCGCTCCATGGACGACAGCTGACTGAGCTCTTCGTCACTGCTGCTGCTGTGAGCATGGATCCCGATACAGAATGTGTAAGAGAGAGAGCGAGTCGAGCGACGATGCACTACACACTACCTCGAGCACGAGCTCAGGATCCCGCATTCGCTCGATCGCGCCATGTACGCGCCAGTCTTCGCGTTGCCAACGTAGTCCGACTTGGCGCAGTCGTCAATGTTGCGCTTGCGCATGCTGCTGCGCTCCATGCGGCGCTTCATGATGCAGTCCTGCAGCACTGCGCGCGCGCAGTTCACGAGCGGATCTTTCTTCAAGAACGGCGACGACGCTGCGTACGACGACGAGACAGAGCACGACGAGGCAAACACTGTCGGTGGCGACGACGCTGTGCGATCTTTTGGCGACACCGAGCGGCCGCGGAGACTCGCAGTCGTTGTCGTAGACGACGACTCGAAGCGGCTGCTCGAGTTGTCAAAGCGCAGCACTGGCTGCTGCTGCGATGGTGCTCCTGCTGCCATGGACCGAGCACTCGCCATGCCATACGACGCACTGCTGCTGCTGCTATTTGGTGCAAAGCTCCGCTCTTCTGCAATCGGTCGGATCACGCGAGGTGCGTACAAGGACGCACGCCGTGGTGCCACGGGCGTCTTGCTCACTTTCTTCACTCTCCGCTTGCTCGGGCCGACGCTCCACGTGATCGCCGCTTGCTTGTCGAGCGCACTACTGCTACTGCTGATCGCTGTCATGGCGCCAGTGTGGAGCGACCTCGACGACGACGACGAGGGTGCAAAGTGGCTCGCAGACGACGCGAATGGCGATGGTGCAGCAAGTGAAGGCGATGCCATCGTTGCTGCCATTGTCTTCTTCTTTGGCAGCGCCGAGGCGTCGCGGCTCGAGCCACTGCTGCCACTGGTCGTAGCTGTTGCAGTAGAGAGTGCGGTGTAGCTGCTGCTCATCGATGATCGCCCAAGCGACGATGTGGACGACGACGACGAGACCTTCTTGCGCGTCGACGTCGACGGCAGTCCCCTCGCAGCGATCATGCTCGACGACGAGGACGCAAAGAACTTGGGCGACGACGATGCTGAGGACGCGTTGCTACTGCTGCTAGGCGATGACGACGAGCTGTTGCCAGACGGCGACCACGTCCCAGGACTAGTGCTGCTGGTGGAGAAGTAGTAGCTGTCGGTCGTGTCTTTCGGTGGCGTCAGTGCTCCGCGGCTGCTGCTCGAGCTCGCGCGCTTTTGCCATCGGAGACTGCTCTCCGCCGACGCCGATGGCGACGACCCCGCGCTTGACGCGTTCACACTGCTGCTGCTGCTAGCGAACGCCAAGTCGCTGTGGTGATTCGTGGCGCTCGAGTCGGACGACGACGCGATCGCGCCGCTCTTTCCGCTGCTCCAGCGCCACCACTGCTGCGAGTCGCCGCCGCCGCTGCTGAGCGCACTGCTGCCTTTCGACTCCATCTTGCTGCTGCGTATGCTTGGCTGTGCGTGTGTACGAACGCCGAACAGACACGTGTGCGTCAGTCGTCGCGATGCACCAGCTTCCCCTCTCTTGACGACAAGCGCATGCCCCTCCTCCATTCATGCACATACACACGCACGAGGGGACGCCACGGTCGACAAAGATCGCACCCATAGCCACACACACACGCACGCAGTCCGTCGACCATACGCAAGCACACGAACGCCATCGCAGTACCGTTTGTTTAATATGCGTGTGGTGTGCTGGCGAATCGGTCGGTCCGTCGAGATCCGGTCGAGTCGAGTGCGATAGTGAGGAATGAGGTGAGGTGAGAGTGGCGCGGCCGCCCGCCTGGTGCATCCACCGCCTTTCGCTCGCACACACACACACGCAAAGTGCGAGCTATATAGCTTCGCTCGCTCTTGTGAACGACGCGAGGAAGCACGACGCGCGCTCACACTACTGACTGATCGACGCGCGCGCGCTCGCGTGTGTACGTGTGCGGCGCTGTCGTCGTCGAGGCAGAGTGCTGCTGGTTTGGTGTTGTTTGGTGTTGTGGTGGGCAGTCGCTCGCTCGCGCTCGAGACGCCTCGATCACACAGACACACACTTGCCCAACTTGCTGGCTTGCTCGCTTTGTGTGTTCGCTGTTTGGGGTTGTGTGTGTGATGGTGTATTTCTGGAACTTGCCCTTACTGAAACCAAGTCTAAATTCCTCGCACGCGCACAAACTGCAGCAGCTCCTGGAAAGAAAGCGTCGCGCGCCGTGTGGCTTCGTGTGGTCAGGGGATGGAGGACGCTCGCATCTCCACACAACTGACGAGGCGCTTAAGCGTGACCGATTGATCGATCACGCATGTTCATGAGCAGGCTTGAGGCTTGAGGCTTGAGGCTTGAGGCTTGAGGCTTGAGGCTTGAGGCTTGAGGCTTGAGTGAGAGCAAGAATAAGAGCAAGAGAAAGGTGAGGAAGGAAAGGTTGGCTGTCGTCGACTTGCACGAGGAGGAAAGCGATCCTGGATCTGGGTCCCGACAAGTTGATCCTTGAAACTTGTCCAACAGGACGAGGTGTCGTTGTTCACGTCTTGCTTAGGATTTGCTTACCAACTTGCTTCATTGTCACTCACCCAATCTTGCACCACACGCATTAGCTCTTCGTTCGAGCCACCAGTGGTGTCATGCATCATCATACACACGATCTCTCTCTCTCTCTACTTTAGCCGTCGCGTGCGAGTTCCCACGGCTGCCAGAGGTTCTCGCCGCTCTTCGCTGCAGGTCGCGCTGGCGGCACGGGCGACGTGAGCGCAACGCCTGTAATGTCAATCTCGTCGTCGAGGTCGTCGTCGTCCGACGACGGCGACGCGCTCTCGTGGCGACCGTGCTCGGCCGCGTACTCGGACGACACAGGCTCGACACTGAAGCTCACGACTGTGTCCGAGATGAAGCTGTCGAAAAACGGACCGCCCGGCTGCGCATTCGGCGACGACAGCATGTTTGAGTGGTGGCTCGCAGCGTCATCGCCACTGTTGCTGGCGTTGGCAGTCAGCGGCGCAGCAGCGCCGACGATGCTGTTGGTGTTCGTCGCAACTGTGCTCGAGAACGACACAAAGCTGTCGCTGTCATTGTGCGTCATCGTTGACGGCGGCAGCGTGATCGCGCGAGGCTCGCTCTTGGGCTTGCGCAGCGCGCTCTTGAGTCCAGTGGCGCTGTTCGCAGGCTTGCTGCTGGTGCTTGTCGCACTGGCAGTCGACGCGCGCGGCACAGCAGTCGCATCCATCGATGCGCTCCCAAAGCTCGCATTGCTGTCGTTGTAAAGCAAGAAGCTCTCGGGCTTGTGCGCACTCGCAAGCGTCAGTGGCATCTGCTGCTTCTCGTCCGGTCGCTGGACAGAGAACTTGGACGTCGACTGCGCTCCCTCCGTGTTCGAGCCCTTGGCGCGTTGCGCTGGACGTGCTGGCAAATAGTCGTTGAACGTGTCGTATGCGTCTGGGAGCTTCGGACCAGCGTTCGCACGCGCAGCGGCGTGGTTCGCAGACTTGGACGGGTTCCATCCTGGCTGCTGCTGCCGCTCGCTTCCACGCACGGCGTTGTTTGCTGAGTTGGACGGGTTCCAGCCCGCCTGTTGCTGCTGCTGCTGCTCATGCGCACGCAGCGTCGCAGAGCCGGATGCAGGGATCCAGCTGTGGCGGCGATCGAGCGACGGTCGCGTGAACGCCGATGGCCGCTCTGCGTTGCTCGTGAACGCGTCGACTGAGATCGAGCCGCGGATGTAGTCCATGTCCGAGCCTGAAACGGGCTCAGCGCCGTCGACAACAAAGTTGCGCACGAGGTCGAATGCGTGGCCGCCGCAGAGTGGACACTTGGGCGCCGTCGAGAACGCCCAGGACGCGAGCAAGTTCATGAACGACCGCAGTGCCTTCACGCGGTAGTTCACGACTGCTGGGTTGCGCGACGAGAAGATGTGCTTCTTTGGGAACTCAAAGCGCTTGATCGCGTTGAGGTAGTTTGCGCAGCCAGGGCAGGCTTCGTCTTCGTCGTCGGCGCTCTGGAGGAACTTGATGAGCTTCGTGCGCAGTGTGAGGAACTCCGAGTAGCGTCGCAGGACCTCCCACGTCTGTCCATTCGCTTGGAAGCGACCAGCGAGGCGGTAGTACGTCGCACCGCCTTCGCGCGTCACGGCCGAGAGGAGCCAGATGCGCAGCGCGCGCTCTGTGTCTTCGCGCGTATTGAGCGAGTCCATGCTCATGCGCGGCAGATTCGCGAGCGATCCACGCATCGTGATAGCTTGGTTGCTCTTTGCGTTGTCTTGGTGTGGCAATGTATACCTGCTGCGTTGCAGGTGACGAGAAAGATGTACGAGCAAGTAGCGTGAGAGCTTGCTTGCTGGTGTGGTTCCTTGCTTGCTACGGCTGCTGCTGCTGCAAGTGCTCGTGCTCGTGCTCGTGCTCGTGCGCGACCTTGCGAGGCGGTACTACAAGTGCGAACAAGTGCGACAGCTGCTCGATCTTCTCGTCGTCGTCGTCGTCTTGCGTGACCTAATGACTGAGCGAGCGTGCAAAAGTTGAGGTCAAGTCAGCGCGCATTTTTGGGGTAAAAGCGGCTCGAATAGAGCGCGCTGAAAGTTTTGAAAACTACCAACTTGCACTACAAAGTTCGTCGCTTTGTCACAAAATTTGGCTCGGAGGATTCTAGGCTCCAAAATGTATTTTAGTTTATTTCTTGGTCCGACTCTTCGTCCCACGCTTTTGCTCTCCATGCTCAGATGTTGCCGTGTTGTTGCTCTGTCGTGCTACTTGCCTTGCCTCGTCTTGTCTTCTTGCCTTGCTATGGCCGAGCGTGTGCTGCAATGCATCTGCTGCACTCGAATTCATGCCAATCGTCATATAGCGCATTTCGATATCGAAAGAACCAATTGTGTGTGTGATCGATCGATCGATCCGAGCCGAGCAAGGATCGACAGCTGCGCACGCTCAAGCGCTAGTGTCAGTCCCGTTGCCACCACCAGCATCTCTATCATCATGAACCACATCTGCGTCCAGCATTGCTGAGCGAAAGCCAACCACACATGTTTCGCTTGAAAAAACAGCAGTCGTTTCCTCCAATCAAGCGCTGGCTCGTCCTGCTCTCTGAACTTCAGTATGCGCGCGTCCTCTTCATCGAGTCAGATCTCCGACTCTTGGCGATCTTGTCTTGTGTTGCGCAGCACGAGCACGAGCAGCTCCGCCACACAGCTCAGGAGCTCAGTACCAGCAGCACCAGCAGTTGCGACCACACTTTGCCATTCGCGAGCAGTCCAGCAGCAGCAGCACTTCAACAGCAGCAGCAGGACGTGTACACTCACACTCACTGACACACAAAGACAGCATGGACCGCTTTAGCTACTCGCGCAATGGCGACAACGGCCACGTGGACCAGAACTGCCAAGTGCGCGTGCAAATCCCGGGCGTCGACACGCGCGGCAAGCACGTGTCATACCAGATCCGCGTCACGAACATCGCAACGCGCCAGAGCTGGGACGTCTCGCGGCGCTTCTCCGAGTTCCTCCAAGTGCGCAATGCGCTCCTGGCGTACTTTAAAGGCAAGGAAGGCAGCAAGTGCCCAGGCTGCGTCAACTACGAAAAGGTCCTGCGGCTCTTTGAGTTCCCACGCAAGCACATGTTCACGAGCGTCTCGCCCGTTGTGCTCAACTACCGCAAAGTCGCGCTGCGCTCGTTCGTCGCCCTGCTTGCGAGCCACACGTTCACGACCAAGCCCAAGTGTCCGACGTGCAGCGGCTTTGCGTTCACGGCTGTCCAGGACTTCCTCACGACCGATCTCAAGCCTGCGTCTGCGGATGCTACCGCCGCTGCGACGGTCTCGAGCGACGCGATTCGCGAGTCGATCGACGTGCGCAACTTCACCGAGTACCACCCGGTCTCGAAGCTCCGCACAGTCGACAGCAATGGCAAGTTCACGACTGGCGCTCCGCACTCGCGCAAGCAGCCGCACGCGACGTACCACGACGTGAGCAAGCCGCGTCCAAACGCGCAAAAGAAGCACCCGGGTGTGAAGCGCGCGGCGGGCGGCATCGACAACGACGAGGAGCACTCGAGCACGGGCTCGTCGTCTGGTTCGTTTGGCAGCGCCGAGTCGCCAGTTGCCGCATTGGCCGCTCCGCCAGTCATGCCGCCACCAGTGCGTCGTGCGCCGCAGCAAGCAACCGCAGCACCTGCACCAGCACCACCAACAGCAGCAGCTGCGGAACCAGTCGAAGACGACGGCAACGACGGCTCGTTTGTGTCGTTCACAGCAGGCGTGACGCGTCCGACGCGAAGCTCGTCGCGTGCATCGCGGAGCTCGAGCTTCGTCGCGCGGAGGAGCAGCGGCGCGATCGTGATCAAGAAGAAGAGCGAGCGCAAGAAGTTCAACTTTGCGCGCCGCCGCACGTCGTCTGCCGTGCCGCGCGAGTCGATTGACGGCGACATGGACAAGTTGTCCGACAACGGCAACGACGACGACGAGATCAACATGGACTTTCTCAACGTCTCGACTGCACAGGCATGAGCGCTGTCAACCAGGAGCAACATACGAGAGAGACGAGAAGAGAGAGCATAGGAAGAGGAAGGAGAAGGACATGCACTGTACGATCATTATCAATCAACACGAATCAATCAACTACACTCTACACCTTCACACGCATGTCCAGGACCAGTTGCGAAGGAGCTGCTAGGCAGCAGCAGCATGCGTTTGGCTGGCGAGCAGCAGTCGCAATCGGCTCCGTCCAGAGCTCTGCTGCTTGGAGCAATCAGGCAGCGTGCGTCATACACAAGGCGAGACAAACTCGTGGAGCGTGTCGCACATTCCGAGCTCGTTGGCGCTGCACCAGCTGGTGTGTGCGTGACGACTGCTCCAGGATCTTGTGTGCAAGCGCAAAGAGCATTGATCCTTACGAGTGACTCGCTCTTCGAGTGCTGTCGTCACGCCATGCTTTGTGCTTGAGAGGTGTCGTCACCTTCACAATGTCTAGCAACTGATCGCTCTTGCAAGCTGTGTCAACAAGGTTGTCTGTCACTAAGTCTTTGCTAAACAACACTGATGACTCGCTTGCAAGAGTGTGTTTGCAACGCGCAAGCACAAGAACTTGCATCGATGGACAACAAGCAAGAGCAGGAAGTGTGTTGAACAACAAGAAGCAAGAGTAGGAGGCAAGCAGACTTGTGATTGTTGCAATCAGAGCAAGTAGTTCATGCAATTGCTGTTGCTACACCTCCTTGCGCTCTCGCTGTCTCACGACTTGGCGTAGTTGCAAATGAAAGTGGCGGGTTGATGCAGAGGTAGCGCCGAGCTGCGCGCGCGAGCAGCAGACACGGTCGCGGTGACTACCTGGTTCGAGACGGCGACGCTGTTTAAATATATGGGGCTGCTGGCGCGTCGAGGGAATGATGGCGACACAGCACTGGTGCGTTGCACAGGCGCATGTGACGACTCGCAAGGTCGCCAGCGCACTTGCTTGCACATCCTTGATCTGGCGCTTAGAAGTCGGCGTCGAGCGTAAAGACCTGCTCTTCGGCCGCGACACCGACACCCGCCTTCGAGTACTCGCCCACGCGCTTCTCAAAGAAGTTCGTCTTGCCCTGGAGCGAGATCATGTCCATCCAGTCGAACGGGTTCGTCGCGTTGTAGACCTTCGAGACACCGAGAGCGTGGAGCAAGCGGTCGGCCACGAACTCAATGTACTGGCACATCAGGCTCGAGTTCATGCCAATGAGCTCGACCGGGAGCGAGTCGCGCACAAACTCCTTCTCGATCACAACAGCGTCCTTGATGATCTCCTGCACGCGCGACTCTGGGAGCTTGTTCACGAGCTTCGAGTACATGAGGCACGCAAAGTCGCAGTGGAGCCCTTCGTCGCGACTGATGAGCTCGTTCGAGAAGCTCAAGCCCGGCATGAGCCCGCGCTTCTTGAGCCAAAAGATCGAGCAGAACGAACCGGAGAAGAAGATGCCTTCGACGGCAGCGAACGCCAAGATGCGCTCGGCGTACGCCGCAGAGCGCGAGTCGCACCACTTGAGCGCCCACTGCGCTTTCTTCGTCACGCACGGAATCGTCTCAATCGCACGGAACAAATGCGTCTTCTCCTGCGTGTCCTTGATGAGCGTGTCAATGAGCAGCGAGTAGACCTCTGAGTGGATGTTCTCGATCGCGATCTGGAAGCCGTAGAAGCACCGCGCCTCTGGCACCTGCACCTCATTGCTAAAGTTCATCGCGAGGTTCTCGTTCACGATGCCGTCGCTCGCAGCAAAGAACGCGAGCACGTGCTTGATGAAGTGGCGCTCGTTGTCCGTGAGGCTGTTCCAGTCCTTCGTGTCATGCACGAGGTCGAGCTCTTCTGCAGTCCAGAAGCTCGCTTCGGCCTTCTTGTACATATCCCAGACGTCCGGCTCCTGGATCGGGAAGAGCACGAACCGGTTCGGGTTCTCGGTCAAGAACGGCTCCGGCAAGAGCTCGCCATTGAGCTCCTTGCGCTTGTAGAGCGAGATCGGGATGCCGTCCTCGGTCACGTCCGTGAAGTCCAAGTTGCTCGTGTCCGCAGCAGTCGCCTCGCCAGCGTTGTTCAAGCTGAGGTTCTTGAGCGCGTCGACAGGGGCAGAGCTGTTGTCGCTGAGCTTGCCACTCGCGGCAGTGGCGACAGGCGTCTGGTTTGACACACGGTCCGGCGTCGTTGCAACCATCTCGTCGATGTGTGTTTGTGGATGTGGAGGAGCTGCTGACGTGCGCAGGCTGCTTGAGCTGTGGCGCGCGAATCCAGGAATGAGTGACCGTCAGCAGCGCTGGAGCAACAGCAGCAGCAGCGGCAACAGCGACCCGTGGGTATGCGCGCCAACCCACGAAAAGCGCGCGCGAGCACACGGAATTCGAAAACAGCGCGCGCGCGAGCGGGCCACTCACTCAAGCAAAGCGCTCGACGAGCAGCTCGCCGCCTTGCTCTCGCGCTTGTCGACTCTCTGCGCCGCCACCACTCCTCTTGTGGTGCAATCTAGCAATTGACTCACATACAAACTTCAAGATGTCGTTTTTGGCGGGAGACGAAATTTGCGCGCCAACGCATTTGAAAACCGCATGGCGTGGCCGACAAGGTGCTTGCTTCTGGTTGCGAATTTGGCAGCTGGTTGACAACGTCCTCTCTCTCTTGTTGTCTCAGAGCTAATGTATCGAGATGCTTCAACCAAGATGCGAAGACGACGACGACAAGAGCAATTCGTTGGCGCCACGCGTTGGTCAGTCGTGCCGCTCTTGGCGGGAACAAACACAACGCCCTCCTCTCGATATGGCTTCCACCTGCTGCTGCTGCCTGCAACGCGTGCCACGGACGTCTGCGATTGGGGCAGATTGACCACGATCCGTCGGACGAGAACGAGAGGACGTCGCCACCTTTGTCACCTGGGCAAGTGTCAGTGCAACGATAACGATCAAGTGCAAGAGGATTGAGCGAGTGCGCTGTGTGTATTGATTGCGGTAGTCCATGGTAGGTAAAGAGGCTAGCACGAGTGAGAGAGGTAGAGAGAGATGTAGAGGTAGACTGCCAGGCAATCGCTACGTGTGTGCGTGGGCTAGCTAGCTACAGCAATTACTGGCTACTCCGAGTCAGATGACGAGCCAAAGAGCTCGTTCTTCTCGGCTTCATGGAGCTCTTCTGCTTCTGGCTTTGTCTTCGCGGGCGATGGCGAACGCGCCTTCGCCGGCGCTGGTGCACTGTCTTCGCCATCGCTCGAGTCCGAGCCAAAGAGGTCGGCAGCTGCGTCGTTGTCCTTTTCATCATCCGAGCTCTCGTCCACGCGCGCGCGCTTCTTGCGCTTGTCCACGAGGTTCTTCATCTTCGCATTGCGGTTCTTCATGTCCTCGATCGATATGCTCACGTCGCCGTCGTCGTCGTCGTCACTGCCATTGTCGTCAATGAACGCGCGCTCGCCATCGTCGTCATCTGCGCTGCCCTTCTTGCGTTTCTTACTGCCAGCGCCTCCTTTCTTCTTCACGACCTTCTTCTCCTCTTCTTCGCGCTCGCGCACGCGCCAGCCTTCACTGAGCTGCTTCAAGCGCTCCTCTTGCTTGCTCAAGACGTCTTCGCGGTGCTTCTTCAAGTCTTCGTCGCGCTGCCGGTCAATGCGCTGCTGCTGCGCCAAGCGCTCTTCGTACTCGAGCAGCATCTTGCGCTGCGCTTCGTTCTCCAAACGGCGCTTCTCCTCGCGCTGGCGCTCAAACTCCAAGTGGTAGCTCGCCTTCGTGAGCGTGTCGCCAATGAACTTGTCGTGCTCCGAGACCTTCTCTTTGTCAAACGGCAGCGCCGACTTCTTGCTACTGCTGCTCTGGCTCGCACTCTCAGCTTGCTGGAGCAAGAACCGGAAGATGCGCTGAGCGCGCTTCAAGTCCATGATCGCGCGCTGGACGTCTGCCATCGTGCGCTGTGGTCCTTGACTGCGGCCACTGCCACTCTGCGCTGCAGATGCATCGCTCTGTCCGAGCGTCGAGACCGCGTAGTCCTCTTGCGCCAAGCCAATGTTGTAGTACAGGCGCAGGTCGTTTGGACGCAAGTGGATCGCGCGCGAGAGCGTCGAGATGCACTTGGGGTAGTTCTTTGACTCGTAGTACGCCTTGGCGAGGTACAGCATCACTTCGAGGTCCTGGCCGTTGTAGCACTTGCTCAAGCAGACCGAGTAGAGCTGGATCGCTTCGGCGTACCGCTCTTCAGCGACGTAGATGTGCGCGAGGTTGATCCACGCATCTGGCATGTCTGGACTCGCTTCACGCACTTGCGAGAAGATCTGCTTCGCGAGCTCAAAGTTCCCTTTCTCGGCGACCATGATGCCGAGACCGTTCGCCGCGTAGATGTTCGCTGGGTGACTCTGGATCGTCTTCTTGTAGTACCCTTCGCTCAGCGACATGTTCTTCGTGTACCGGTTCTTCTCGCCGAGGTTGCTCATGAAGATGTTGCCCATCGAGAGGAACGCGTACGGGTCGTTCTTGAGCGCCGGCATGCCCATGACTTTCTCAAACTTCTTCTGCGCCAACGACCACTCGCGCTTTGTCAAGTGGATGTTGCCCTGGAGCAAGCACGCTTCCGCGCAGACTGGGTCGAGCTCGAGCGCACGCTCAAACTTCTTGAGTGCGCCAGCTTCGTCGCCGCGGTCGCGGAGCAAGCATCCGAGACGCAAGATGCAGTCAATGTACTTGGGGAACACGGCGAGGATCGCGTCGTAGATCGCACGCGCGTGGTCGCGCTCGCCAGTCTCTTCAAACACGAGACCCATGTTGTACAGCACTGTCACGTTCGCCTCGGTCGGCGTTGGGACAGTGAACTCAGCATCGTCGTCATTGTCCACGTCGTCGGTAGTGGTCGTCGCAGCGGCGTCCTCATTGTCGTCGCCATCACTGGTACTATCCGTTGCGATCTGCTTGAGCGCGAGCTTGAAGCACCGGAGCGCATCCGCAGTCTTCCCAACACGGTGCTGCAGCACGCCCAAGTTCACGTACACCTCCATCGGTACGCGCTCGGACGCGTGCTTCATCACTTTCTCCGCTGCAATGTACGACGAGATCGCCATGATCTGGTCCTTGCGCTCTTCCGACGCGTGCAAGAGCTCCGCAGTGCCAATGAGCGCATCGACGTTCCCTGGCTCGAGCTCAACGACGCGACGGAGCAGCACGACCGCTTCGTCTTTCTTCCCGAGCTTCCCGTTCACGTGACCGAGGAGCGAGAGGATCTCGACGCTCTCTGGATGCGCTTTGTTCGCTTTCTCGAGGTACGTCGCGGCCTTGGCGTACTCTTTGCGCTCGTAGTACATCTGCGCAAGGCCGAACCACGGCAAGACGAAGCTCGGCCAGAGCCGCCCAGCGTTAAAGTAGTAGCTGTACGCGTCCTTGTACTTGCCTTCGGCGTGGCACCCACGGCCCATGAGGTAGCAGCTCTCGGACCGGATCTCAGCGATCTTCGTGCTGTGGAACGCACTCCCGGCGAGGTTGAACATCTTGTCGTAGTTCTTCCGCGAGAGACTCGCAGCCGATGCGGACTCATCGCGGTACGGACCGTCGAGCATGATCGTCGTTGCTGTCACAGCACCGGGCTTGCGGCTGATGTACGCAACGTACTTGTTGTCGCCAATGCACACGATCTGACCAGGTGCGAGCTCGCTCGAGACGTCTTTCGACGTCGTGACGACAGCCGAGCCGCGCACGACGCGGACTGTGCACGGCAGCGGGATCCACTGCGCAAAGTAGTGGTTCGCCAAGTGGTTCAAGACTGTCGGATTCGTCTTGTTGATCGCATGTGCGTGGTGGATCATCATCATGAACCGCGAGCCTTCGTCGCGGATGCTTGCGATGCGGTCCTCGCGACTGAGACTCCCCAAGTGCCAGATCGCGTTTGCAATCACAGCGTCGACGTTCGTGTCGTCGAGCGACGCGGCGTACTTCATCACTGCGCGCGCTTTCTCGATCGCGCCGAGGTGGTAGCAGCAGTACGCAAAGCACATGCGCATGCGCGACGCCTGTGGACTCTTTGGGTGGAGCTTGATCGCATCGAGGTACAGCTTCTTTGCATCTGCGTACTTCTTGCGCCTGTACAGCAGCAGCGCTTTGCCCAAGAGCGCGGGCAAGTTCGTCTTGTTCGAGATGAGGACGCTCTTGAGGAACCGCTCGGCGCGGTCGTCTTCGTTCTTGGCCATGAACATGAGCGCTTTGCCAACGAGCGTCATCGGGTGCTGGTGGTCGAGTCGATCGGCGCGCTGGAAGTACCCCACAGCGCGCTGCGAGATCGCCTCTTTCTTCTTCTCGTCGTCTTCGTGCCACATGGCGTTCACTGCGTGGCTCGCGAGCGCATTGAAGAACTTGATGCGGCACATGCGTGACGCATTGTCTTTGTAGATCTCCTCAATGCCTTATAGTAGCATGGCGATAAGTAGTGTGAGTACGAGTGCATGTGTGTAGGAAGGAGACAAGGGGAGGAAGAGAGCTGCAGTGGGTCGTACCAGGCTCGGACGCGACTGCAAGGATCTCTTGGAACTGCCCGATCTGTCCTTGGTTGTAGTACTCCACCTACACACACACGAGTCGTGGTGCGATAAGAGCGAGACCGAGAGAGAGGGTACATACACACGTAAGCTGTGTTGCTAGATCGACGAGCTCGGCCACACACAGGTGCGCATGGAGTTGGAAACGTACTGCGAACTGGAGCCAGACGTCGAGTGGCGCGACTTCAGCGCGCAGGATGTCGATGATGTCGTTCACGTCTTCTGGGATCTCATCGGCAAACACCTCGACTGCCTGGTCCGAGTTCTTCACAGGGATGAGCAGCGACCGCGGCTTCTCGCCGTCGCCGTAGAGCTCATCGTATGCCTCGGTCGTCGCCATCGCTGCTGTCGTTGGCACTGTTGCTTCCGTCGCTCCCCCACTCGATCGATCGCTTTATTCGCACAGCGCGTTTGTATCGAGCTGCGCAACAAGGAATTAGCTGTATTTTGTACCGAAAAGAGCTAACGTGTAGCAGTTTAAGCTAACATGCTGCATCCTGATTCGTCTATTTTTGTTTCTCCTCGTACACTTGAGTTCAGTAAGAACGAGCGGAATCACTGTGCCTCGCTTTTATCGCGCTCAGACGCGACAGTTCGAACTTGAAAGTGAGCCTGGCATTTGAAGCGTGACAGCCGGCCACATGACGACCATGAGCGGCGCGATCGCTGCAGCGGCGTCCGCTGCGCACCACCATCAGGGCGGCAAGGTCGCGCGCGTCTACGAAGGCTGGAGCGACGCGCAGATCCTCGTGTTGTTGCAGCTCTTTCGCACGCGCGTGCTCGAGTACGTCTACGGCGGCGCCGAGCGCTTTGCTGCAAGCGTGACGACGCACTTTCCCGGTACGCACTTGAGCTCGCAGTGCTCGCAACTTGGCATGCAAACGCGCGTGTGTGTGTATGTGCAACAAGTAGATGGTTTGGTGCGTTGCTCGCTTGGCTGATGCTCGTATGTGCGCACATGTGGTGCAGACAAGAGCGAGACCGACATCATCGAGATGATGCGCGCATTGATGAGCCAGTTTGCGCTTGCAATCGACACGAAAGCGTTCAGCAATGAAGGTGCGCACAAGCTATTTGCTACGACTGCAGTCTGCGCTACATGACACTTACACCGCGATCTTGCGCGCACCCACCAGTTGTGAGTGTCGATGGTCAGACTGTCGTTGTGCACCTGCACTTGTACGAGACAACTGCGAGCTTGGTCGAGAACAAAGCGGGCGGCGTGTGGCACCCAGACCAACTGCGTCGGTTCTTTGAGAAGATCCGCAAGTACCGCGACTTGCTGCTGCGGAACGCCGACCTGTTCTTCTCGCGCGTCCAGATCTCCTGTACGTGCGCTTGCTCTGTATATGTGACTGATTGGGTGACTGGGTGACTGGGTGATTGGGTGAATGGGTGAATGGGTGAATGCTAATACAATACAATGCGCTATTGCCTCGCGACTGTAGCTAAGTCGGTGGCGCACACGCAGAACAAGTTCTACGCGCTGCACGACCTGTACGAGCAAGAGAAGAAAGCAGCCAAGCTTCACGGTGCGTCAAAGCGCGCACACTCCACTCGCTTCAGTACGCTGCTGGTGGTACTGGATGCTCACTCAATCACAAACGTCTTACCATGCAATGTGTGCTCCAGCACGCTCTGAGCTCCACGAGACGCGCTTCCGTGTGCTCGATGAGATGTTTCGCAATGTGCGACTGCCGCCGCGCGCGAAAGACCCGACGATCTTTGAGAAGCGGCCGCAGCTCTGGTCACCAGGAGACCTCGACATGATGATTGAGCTCCTCGTTCAAGTCACGCTCGACATCCAGAAACGAGGGACATCGGACCTCGTGCCGCTCGTTGCGACCAAGCTCGGTGCGTTCAGTAGTCTCTTGGTCTCGCTAATACTTGAGTCGTCCAAACCGCCCCACTAACATTGTCGTGCTTCGATGTTACTACTTGTACCGGTGCAGGTCGCACAGAGCAGTCGTGTATCAACAAGCTCGTGGACATGCGCAACGTGTTTCTGAAAAAGTCGAGCTACTCACGCGCCGCTCGTACGTGTGTGTTCCATGCTGCTCTTCTGCATCTGTTGAGATCTGGGCCTCACAAATGTCTCTTTGCTTGCTCTACGCACTCGTGCGAACGTTCGCATGAACAGACTTGCCCGACACGATCTTTGACACCGACTCGGTCGCGCACAAGATCTTTGCTGCTGGTACGCCACTGCTGCTCCAATACGATCGCACTATCCCACTCAGGCATGTGAAGCGAGAGAGTGCGTGCTAACTGTGTGGATGCGTGTGGATGCGTGTGTGTGCTTCAGACTGGTCGGACCCGATGGACCCGTACGCCATTGGCTTGCTCGCACTCAAAGCGCACCGTATGTTGTGCTGCTGCTGCTGTTCTGTTGGATCGTCAGCCAGTATGCAAGGACCAACTTGTCGTACTCTGTCACTCTCTCTCTTTGTGGATGCAGGTAACGCGGTGATTGCTCAGAAAGGGCGAGAGCGCAAGCGCCGTGCAGCCGCAGTCGCGCCTCTGTCGGCAACTGCGCCGACAACGCGAAAGCAGCGGCAGGCGCTCGCAACGAACCAGGACGCACGGAGCAGCAGCAGCAGTGCAGTGCGTGCGCACCAGACTGCTCTGTCGGCGCACGCAGTGCCGTTCACAGACTTTGTGCGCGAGATGGCGCAAAAATACAAGTGGACCGAGCAGCGCACGCGTGACGTGTGCGCTGGGATGCACCAGTCACTCGATCTCTACCGTAGTCGCAAGTTGAAGGTGTTCTACGAAGCAGTCATGCAAGCGACACCTGGTACGCGTGCGCGTCAGTGTCGACACTGTTGTGTGTATTGCTTGTCGTAGAGCGGAACTAGCGCTGGGATTGACACTGTTCGATGGCTCGAATTGCTATGTGCAGGTGTTTCGCTGACAGAGATGTGCTTCAACGGCAATGCAATACTCAAGCTGTTTGAAAAGCGTACGCTCCGTTCATGAGGCTAGCGATTGCTCCTGATCTCCTGCTTTGAACGAGTGCTAACAGCTCCTGCTGCTGCTACTTGCTGGTCTCACAGGACACAACGGACTTGATGCGTTCGGCGAGATTGCGCTCGGTCTTGCACCGCGACCGCTTGAGCCGCAACCGCAGCCCCAAGCAGCGACGCATGCTGCTACGGCGACAGACACGAACATGCACGACGACGAGCCTGCAGTGTCGCCGTCGGAGGTCGCAGAGTCGCCACTGAGCTTCTCAGATGTCGAACATGATGACAGCTCGCTTGAAGACGAGCAGCCGATCGGTACGATCGCATTGATGGTGATGAGTTAGAGCGCTTTCGTGACGATGCAATGCTAACGGTGCATCTACTGCTCCACGTGATTCGTAGATGCTGACGACGACGACGATGAGCTCGATACGATCTCGATCGACTCGGTCGACAACCGTTGTACGTCTTCTGCTGCCTGTTACTATTGAGAAGCACATGTGTGTCATATCAACTGACTGACTTGATGTGCTTGATGCGGATGTACTAGCGTCGTCACACTCGAGTAGTTTCAAGCCACGGCAGTCAGCGTACCCGAGCGGTCAATCGTACGGCAAGTCGGATGAGCTCATCATGAAGACTGTGAAAGCCGCGTGCGTGTTGTGTCACGCGCGCAAGCGAAAGAAGACGAAGACGAAGATGACTCGGCGACAGCAGATGCGGCCCAAGCAGTCGCCGTCGTTTGACCACGAGAGCGACGAAGACGATGATCCAGACAACGACGAGTACGAGGATGAAGAGGATGACGATGATGATGACGAAGAGGACGGCGACGAAGCGCAGCAGCAGCAAGACGAGAGTGCGTCGAATGTCCACTGGACGACGCTCCTTCAGTCGCTCGATGTGCGGATCAGTACTCTCGAAGCGCGCAATCGCGAGCTCATGGAGCGCAAAGAGGACCGCGAGCGGCGGCAGCAGCGCAAGCAGTGGCGGAGTAACCTCCAGATCGAAGTGCTCTCAACGTACCAAGCGATGGCAACAGCGAGCAGTAGCAGCAGCAACATGTGAGGACGTCTTTATCTAGCGCTCGCAACGACAGCAGCAGCAAGAGCAGACAGGAGCGAGGACAAGTGCGAGTGAGTACGAGCAGGAGTAGCAACGAGTGTGGTGCAGTTTGAGTCAGCGCGTGCAGTCTTCACCGAAGACGTGAGGGTCGGAGGCGAGACACAAGCGCGCGCTTCATGTTGAATCAGTTGTGTCATGTGCGTCTCTCTCTCTTATCCGTTAGCTACTGTCACCTGCCACTCGTGTCTTGTTTGCCCTGATGACGACTAGCCACGGTACTGTCTTCTAACACGCTCGCTCACACCTCGTCGTCGTACACATTGCGCTTGCCAACCCACGTGTTTGTGCGCACGACGTCGATGCGAGTGCGCAGAGCTGCTAGTGCGTGTTCGTTCGCATCGAGGTCGCGTGGAAAGTTGTTGTCGAGCAAGCTCAAGTCCTGGATCCAGCACTCTCGTGCCTCTGCGTTGCTCAGTGCGCTAGGCCGACGCTGTGTCAAGCGCTTCTGGCGCTTTAGGAACGACTCGCCAGTGTCGGCTCTGTCGGCTTGGGCATCGTGGTCGTCGTGGTCGGTCGCTTCGAGTCGCACAGCGCGCTCGACAATGTTCGCAAGTGCGCTGAGTCCTTTGTGTGTGAGGAGGTTCCCACTCAAGTCGACTGTCGCAAACGGCAGCTTGAGCTTGCGCGTGCGCTCAACGAGTGCTTGGAAGAGCACGTCTGCACCGTCGTCACGCAAGCGGTTCGCACCAAACGCAACGTCTTTGAGGCTACTGTTGTGTGCGAGTGCGTCACGAAGCGCCTCAGTGCATCCGGCCGTGCCAAGCCCAACGTAGTTCAGCTGAAGACTCGTGACGTGCGCGTTCGTGCGTAGGAACGACGCGAGCAAGTCGCTGACGCGGCTGCCAAAGAAGTTGTGGCCAATGTCCAAGTGCGTGACTGACGCGTTCGTCTCGAGCGCCAGGAGCAGCGTCGTCACGCCTTCGAGGCCGATGTTGCAGTTGTTCAGGTCCAAGTGCGTGAGCGTGACGCCAGCGGACGCGAGCATCGGCGCGAGTGCATGGACGCTTGCGTCGCCAACGTCGACGTTGTTGCGCAGCTCAAGCCGCGTGAGCTTGAGGAAGCCGTCGAGCGACGCGGTGCAGATGCCGCGAAGCGTCGCGACTGAGATCGCGTTGCTGTTCAGTCGGAGGTGGCGCAGCGCCATCGGCGCTTGCGTTGTATGAATCGACGTGAACGCGTCGTCGTCGAGGTCGTTGTGCTCGAGCGCGAGCGTTGCGAGGTGTGGACGCTGGAGCGCGTTTGCTACAAGCGCCGCGCTCGCGACGTCTGTGAGGCAGTTTGAAAGACGAACAGACGTGAGCGCATCG
Source organism: Globisporangium takayamanum (assembly GCA_023333735.1). Lineage (NCBI taxonomy): Eukaryota > Oomycota > Peronosporomycetes > Pythiales > Pythiaceae > Globisporangium > Globisporangium takayamanum. Next base: position 21,841 of record JAASFL010000185.1, read on the forward strand.
TAGTGCTCGAGCAGCGCAACGAGCTCGCGATGACCGCGTGGACGGAGCTTGAGCGAGACGAGCTCGAGTGTTGTGATCGCGCGGATGGTGCGATCACCTGCAGCAGCAGCAGCTCTAGTCGCACGAACTTGGAGCGCATGTCGGATGTGCTCGACCTGCTCGTCGCTGAGCTTGCCGTGGAAGAAGCAGAGCGCTGTGAGACTCGCGTGCGTCTCGATGAGCTCGAGGAGCGACGGCCAGCACGTGCGATGCTGCTCTGGGTGGTGCACTTCAAGGCGCTGGAGCGTATCCAGTGTCCGGATCAGCACGACGTTGCGTGGAATCACTTCGCGACCGTGCACTTTGAGGTGCTGCACAACGTCTTGGAACAAGTGTAGCGCTGGTTCTGCGTCGTTAAGCGCATTGGTCGTGGCTTGTGCAGCACTGGAGCTGCTGATGCTCGATGGACTGACGCTCGGCTGCTGCCACTGCTCTTGTGCAACGCGTGCACGCAGCAGTAAGCGGAAGCGGTGTTCCCAGAACGCTTGACGGTAGCTCCGCTTGCGTGTTGCACTCGACACAGCAGTAGTGGAGGCTGAGCTGCTGCTGTGGTGATGGATGTGGAGACTCTCGCCTGCATTGCTGGCTTTGCTGCGCACGTGCCACTCGTGCTCGGTCTCGTGCTCCAAGTGCCAGCTATCGTCGCTATCGCTGCTGCTAGTGCGCAGCTGCTGCGCTCGCGTCCAGGAGATCTCGAGGCCGCGGAGCCGCTCGTGCGTGAGATGTGTGTAGAGCGTGCGGCGCACTGCGAGCGGGAGGTAGTCGAGACACGCTGCGATCTCGTCAAGCGGACGCGCAAGTGCGACCGCGCGTGCTGCAAGCAGTGCCAGCGACGCAGGCTCTACTTGAGTATGCTCCGGTGGTAGAGCAGTCGTCGCGACTGATGGTGCGCTTGTGATGGCGCCATCGCAGCGACTTGTTGCTCGTGGATCGGCTGTATCGAGCATTTTGTGCTTGTTTGACGTGCAAAATGAGCAATTCAAGCGAGTGTGGTACACACTTGATTTCAGTATGTGCAGAGCGATCGATCATCGTGTGAAGCATGTCGCCTTGCTCGTGTGAAGCATGTACGCTCAGGGCGACGGAGAAGCGAGAAGACGCATGCGCATGACACGTGGCCATACAAGAGAGCAATGCGCGTCTTTAAATATCGAGCTTGCTACGCTTTGCTAGGTGCGTTTGAGCTGACAGTCGCTGGCGCATCGTCTGGCGTGATCGTATCCTTTGCGCTGTCGTTCTCTGCCCACACTGATCGAGCGCCAAACATCAGTCAGTCAGACACACATAGTGTGCGGTTAGCGATGGGTGATACAGCAGATACGAGACGCTGGCAGGACGTGATACGCACCTGGTTTGCGAGCTCCGAGCTTTGGTTTGTCCGGCTTGGCGATGTTCACGCGTAGCGTTCGGCCAAAGAGCTCGGATTCTAGCGGTTCAGTCGTTAGGAGCAGCACAAGACGCGAGAGCAAAGACCAACACAGTGAGCTCACGTGTTTGCATCACGTAACGCAACAGCAGAGTGATGCACATACACACGCACCATCCATGTTGTCGAGCGCAGCTTGTGCGTCTGCAGGATCCTCGTACTCGACAAAGCCAAAGCCCTTGTTGCTCTCTGCGAACGTGATGCAAAGACAACAACAGCGACGATGCATGGACGAAAGAGCGTCAGTACTGTCATGCACTTACAGGCGCCTATGCGATGACAACAACAAATGCCAACCACATCGGGCAGCTTGTAGCATGCTGCTGCGACTTTTGCTGCGAGACGTACGTGTGGCGTAGTCCATCGGCACTTGCACGCTCTTGATCGGTCCGAACGGCACGAACGCGGCGTAGAGCACTTGCTCGGTCGCTTGCTTGTCGAGTCCGCCGACGTACAGCGCGCGCTTGCCCTGCTTGTCCATGCTTGCGATTGTCGATCTGTCTTTCGATTGCAGCTCAATTGGTCGTCTGGACAAACACTGCATCCGACAGAATAATACATCAAACATGAGTGTTTCACAGTACTGTGATCTTTTGCACTTCTTTCTCCCAGCAAGAAACGTCCCGACCGAACAAGCAGCAGCTCAAGCAGGACGAGCTCCAAAGCGCCGCTGCCGTCGCTCTCGCTCTCGTCCTCTCTCTCGACACGCACAGTATGAGTGCCGCTACCGACGAACTCTTCAACCAAGGTGCGTCGTCACTCGCTCTTGCTTGCTTGTGTCTCGTTGCGTGTGCGGCGAGAGAGCAGCATCGCGACAGACCAGCATGTTGTCGAGTTATTGGAAGCGCATTAGCGCCGTGACACAACATGGCTGCGCGGATGCGATGTCTGTCGTTTCGACTCGCAAGACCACTCACACATGTGATGTGATGCATCTCTCTCTCTCTGTGCTTGCTAGGCTGGGGCGATGTCCTGAGCAGCATCTCGCCGTATGCGTGGGGGAACATGGGCGTCGCATTTGGTCTCGGCTTCTCGATCGTTGGCGCTGCCTGGTGCGTCCACATCTGAACAGGAAGCAACACAGTCGCTACTGCATACAAGCCACACACACCTCGTACTTACATTCCTGCACGTGCACTTGCGTGTACGTCGTGATCGTTCATGGATGCTACAGGGGCATCTTCCTCACTGGCTCGAGTCTGCTCGGTGCGTCAGTGAAAGCACCGCGCGTGCGCTCCAAGAACCTCGTGAGGTATGTTCACGCATCTCTGCTGCCTCTCTCACTTCCACATACACAAGTCCGTTCAAACCGCCAGTGGACTCATGCATCTGACGTCTCTCGCTCTCCATCGCATACGCTGCGATAGCATCATCTTCTGTGAAGCAACGGCGATCTACGGCGTGATCATTGCGATCATCCTGCAGAGCAAGATGAACCAGCCAGGGCTGCGGAATGCTGGCGACGAGCCGATCAACGAAGTCGCGCTCTACTTTGCTGGCTACGCTGTGTTTGGCGCTGGCATCGCCGTTGGCTTGACAAACATTGGCAGTGGGTACGTACGTCCTCACGCATCGTCCATTAGGACGACAATGTTGCAAGCGCTAGGATGAACCACACGAGGGACTGATATCGCGTCTCTCTATCTCTGTATGTGCACACAGCGTGTCGGTCGGGATCGCTGGCAGCAGCTGCGTGCTCGCAGACGCGCAGAACGCGAGTCTGTACGTGAAGATCCTGATCGTCGAGATCTTTGCGAGTGCGCTCGGGATCTTTGGCGTCATCGTCGGCATCATCCTCTCCAACAACGCCGAGTTCCCCAAGTGAGCGAACGACTCGTGCACTGACGCACACGCCACAGAGAACAAAGCAGCCAGCACGTGGCGAGTGTTGCCAGAAGAGCGCAAAGGCGCAAAAGTGGCCGACACGCAATACATTTTTCTATACAAAGTGCACACGTGTCGTTGCCCCAGTCCACAGTGTTGGAAGGCTAGCAGTGCGTCAGCAAGAGAGAGCGACACTGATCTTGCTCTATGACGGCGCAGTTGATCTACTTCCACATCTCGCGGTCGCTCTCGAGATCCACAGACGTGTACCACTCGGGCAGTGGGTTGTTTGGGTTGTATCTGTAGCCACAAAGAGAGAGAGACACACACGATCCAGCATGTGAGTGCGTAGCCAGCACAAGCAGATCCAGCCAAGTGCAGCAGAGTGAGCCTGACCTGTAGTTCAGGAAGAGCTCTTCGTCCTCAATGTCCGCGGTCGCAATGAACGCGAGTCCCTACACACCACACAAGTGTGACATCAGCCTCAGTCACGCACTTCCATCGCCAACAGTAGCAGCAGCAGCCATGTGCATGTGTGTGCGATGTCTAGGACGTACGTGCACGAGCGCGCGTTTACCGAACATTGACCAGCGCGACGGCATCTCAACAAACGAGTTCGGGATGAGCTGCTCGTGCGCTGGGTCCGTGAACGGCGCCTCGGGTGGAAAGTCAAACGAGAACGGAATGACGTTCGGCTTGGCACCGGCAGGCGGGTGGTTGATCTTGTGCGCGACCGCGAGCGGATTGCGCGGCGTCGACGCTGCAGCAGACGACACATTCAACACGAGACATTGGCTGTGAGTCGCTCATATTCCCTGCTCTCGATAGTACAGTCAGACAATCATGGAGCTTCAGCAGTGAGGAGCAGTGCGTACAGGCGCGTTTCGCGTCGATCACGACGCTGTCAAAGCGCGCGCGAGCGTACGGGTTATCGGAGATCTCGTTCAAGTACTGCGGCTATCACATCCACATACACACAGTTGGATGCGTCAGTCACTGTGGCAGTTCACACTGACGAGCAATCAACTAAACCAGACGGACCTTCTTGAAGTGCTCGGGCAGGTACACAGTGCCGGGGAACAGCGCCTGCAGACACAGGCAGACGAATGAATCAGTCCCAAGACATGGCAATGGCGGAGTAGGCGGGTGGTATGGGCAATCGCACCACGACAGAGCCGATCGGGACTTTGCCGCGGAGCGTCACGCCTTCGCCAGCGTCTGGGATGCTCGATGGCTCAACGTGCAGCGAGTATCCGAGCAGCGACTCGAGCGTACTCCCAGCGTGTTGCTGTGTCAAAGCAGCACATACACATGCAGAGCGATGGACAGCGTCAGACACGGTCAGAAGGTTCGAGCTCAGCAACCAAGAGCCTGTTAGCAACAGAGACAAACGGACCTTGTCGACCACTTCGTCGAGTCGTTCAAAGCCCGAGAGCGAGATCGTCGGCGCGTTCTGCTCGCGTGCTACCGACGTCTTGAGGATCGCACCGAACGCAGTCTCGAGCTAGTGCAGCAGTTGCGTGTGTGTGGGAGAGTGCGAGAGAGTGAGTAAGCCCGAGTCATGGCGCGGTTGTTGTTGTGCGCTGCGTGAACAGTTCGTTCAGCGCACACGCTACTTGCTGCTTTTGTGGCACGTACCTGTGCAGCGACTTGCTCTTGGACGTACGTCTTCTGCTGCTCAAACTTCTTCTTCTCGATCGTCGCGACGGCTTCTTCAAAGAGCTCGCCGTTGTCTCTTCAGGCAAGTGCGCATCGATTGCGTCAGTCGACCAGAGCGCATGTGACAGATAGAGATAGCAAGCGATACACAAAGAGCAGCGATCGTACGTACTTGTTTTCATTGGCAGCTTGGAGTCGCAGTCCACGATAGCACGTCAGCACGGCTGCAACGCCGACATCCGCTTCTTCCTAGCGATACCAGAGACCACAACATGTGTGTACAAGTGAGTGACCAGTTGAGCTGTTTGTACAAGAACACAGCTGTATAGATTGCGCAACTCATACTAGAGAAGCACGAAGCATTGATGCGCACCTGGAAGCGCCGCGCAGCAGTCGTGCCGGCCAGCATGAGCTGGAAGCGCCGAAAGACCGACACCATCGAGCTCTTGTTGGTGCTGTCGTTCCAGTCGAGATGTGTGGTAGTTGCAAAGACATTGGTCGCATTCGCATACATTTTCAAAGATAAACTGATCACATTGGTTTTCCATATCAAACGCAGACTCGTTGACTGACGACAACCAGTGCTGAAGTAACCACGTGAAGCAGTGAGACGCAATGGCCGAGCACCAGCACCAGCACCAGCACGCAGCGAGCGACGACGCGCCGCACCCATGGGGACCGCCGATGCGCATCGGCAAGGTCTTTATCAAGGGCAACAAGCGCACGAGGTACGCGTGTGTGTGCTGTGCGCCTGCTGGATAAGTCTGTGGCTCTGCATACACAAGTGGACGTGTGTGTGTGACTGACGTTGTGCGAGCGCTTGATGATGATCACAACGACGACTGCAGAACCGAAGTGTTTGAAAACGAGCTCCAGGTGCGTTTGCGAGCGCATACAGCACCATGGGCACGTTCGACAGAGCTTGCGAGCCTCACTGCTGCTACTACCGCTGTGCTTGACGACGTGCTAGGATGCGTACACCGCCGACCGCATCGGCTACCTCGTGCGCGACTTGGAGATCGCAACGCAGGAGCTCAAGGCGCTCGACATCTTTGACTCGATTCGCATCGAGCTCGACAAGTGTACGTCATTCGCTTGTGTGCGTCATGCTTCACGTACAAATCCATACGCAGACGATCGAGCACTGCCTCATCACCGACTAACTGACTCTGCTGTCGCTTGTAGCGAGCTCGGGCAAGCGCGACGAGACGGACGTGACGATCACGGTCGAAGAGAAGAGCTGGCGCTCGCTCCACCTCGGCGCAACGACTGACGGCAACGAAGAAGCAGCGGTACGCTCGCGCAACTGGCACTGCCGTCTTATGTACATGTACCATCGATAGCTCACTCACTCACACTCGCACCTTTCTCACTTTCCCACACTTGCATGCATCTATAACCGACGAGTAGGAATCGTCACTGACGCTTTCGAATGCGTTCGGCACGGCTGAGAAGCTCACGTTCAGTGCGACGTACGCGCGTTCGGGCAGCAACACGGAGCGCGCGACGTTCCAGAAGCCGCGCTTCCTCGGTTTGCCGCTCTACTTGAGCGCCACGGCTGCGAACGAGCTGCACAACCACGAGTACTTGAGCTCGTACAACGAGAAGATCCGCGGCGGGAGCATCTCCGTGAGCGACTACGACGGTGTGCACGACCTGTCGCTGAACGTTGGCTGGCGCGACATCATCCCTCGACGCGACGCAAAGATCCCAACGGCGTTCCGCGCGTCACCGAGCATCCTCTCGGAGGCGCTGCCGTCGACAAAGACGAGCGTCAAGTACGTCTTCAAAGACGACTCGCGCAACAATGTCGTGTACCCGACGCTCGGTGGACTCTTCCAGTACAGGTACGTCTGTGTCTGTGTGTTTGCGTGTCTGTGTGTCTGTGTGTCTGTGCGTCTCTCTCTGGCGTCCTCAGTCTCGAGACAGCCAGTCGCTGTAGGACAGCCAGACCGACACTGACTGACGCCGATTGGTCTGTATGGATGAACAGCACGGAGGTCTCGGGCTTCCTCGGTGACGTCAAGTTTGTGAAGACCGAGGTCGCTGGCCAGAAGCACTTCTCGCTCGGGCCAGTCGTCTTTGGGCTCCCGATCCTGAACTTCAGTCTGTCGTACCACGTTGGCGCCGTGAAGTCGTACGGCTCGGACGAGAATCGCCCTGCGCGCATTAGCGACCGGTTCTTCCTCGGCGGTCCCATGACGCTGCGTGGGTTCAACCACAAAGGCATTGGTCCGCGCGCGTCGCCTCGCGACGGTGGCGTTGCAGCTGGCGACTCGCTTGGTGGCGAGCTGAGCTACAACGGATGTGCGAGCGTGGGCTTCCCGTGCCCGATGCCGCTTCTTGCGGTACGTCACGCTCCTGCTACTGTTGTTGTAGTCTGTCTGGCGTAGCTATGCGTGCCATTGTAGCTCAAACCACTGCGTACGCACTAAGACTGACTGACTGGTTGGCTGGATGAATGACCTCCTGTGTACAGATGTTGGGCATTCGCGGCCAGTTCTTTGCGAACGCAGGCAACTTGACGACGTGGGGGCGTCTCCTGGACGAGAAGAAGTGGATGAAGAACCTCGCAGACGACACGCGCGTGGCCGTGGGTATGGGGCTCGTCTGGGGCACGCGCATCGGTCGCCTCGAAGCCAACTACTCGTGGATCCTCAAGTCGCACGCGCACGACAACATCAAGCGCGCGCAGCTCGGTCTCGGCATGACCTTCTCTTAGACGCTCTCACTATGCAGCCAGCCAAGTCGCCAAGTAGCTACTTAGCCATTCAGCCAACCAACCAGACAGACCAATTCCGACAGCACAGCTACCTGCGCTTGAAGCAAAGACGATGGTCTTAGCACCTCGTCGACATTGGCGCAACTGTGCCTTTGACTACTCCGTCTTCCTATGTACATGGTCGCTCTGCGCACCAGGCGCAAACGCAGTGGCATCGCTCATCGCTTGTTGCATCACTCGTTGCAGTCAGCCCATGCCTGCGAACGCGTCGATGTTGATCGTCTTGGGCTGCTGACGCTGCGGC